>JAQJVL010002403.1:0-100403 GCA_035578905.1 Stictocephala bisonia | reverse complement strand
TTTCTTGAAATTGGATTTACTTTTGCGATTTTTAGGAGCGAGGAAAAAACTCCTTCTTCAAATGACAAGTTGATTATTTGAGATAGTGGTCTCACAATATACTTTGATTATTTTTTAATGAGCCATACAGACATCATGTTAATATTGTTTGATTTTTTGGCTGGGAGCTGCTGGATGATTTTTTTGAGCTCTTCCTCGAATACAGGAGCCAGTGCCAATTAAGTTACTGGACTCTGGATGCGTGGGTGTTTACTTGAGGGGGGATGGACAAGGAGATTGATCACAAGCAACTGACGCGAAAAATCAGTTGAACTCCTTCGCAACCTCAGTTGCATCCTCCACAAGTCTACCTCCGATTTTTATTTTGTTTTGTTTGTTTTTTTATATTTTTATTTGTTTTTGTATCTTATTCTTATTGTTAATGATGTCCCAAACAGTTTTAGAAACATTTTTAGACGAGATTATTGATTTAGAGTTATCATACACTTTCACAGCTTGAATTAAATTTTTTTAAATTTTTTTATGACTCTGAAAAAAATTTTAAACCCTTCGTTTGAAGTTGTTTTCTGAATTTCGGAGAAAATTTTGAGTTTTTCTCTCGAAACTAAGATTCCTTTTGTGACCCATTTATTGTTCGCCTTTTTGGGGCGAACTTCGATTTTATTTTTGTACGACAGCACATACTGAGATAGTAATTAAGGCGGTCTGAGATAAATCTAATTTGCTGTTCTACACATTTAATACATGTCTCTCTGGAAATACCAGCGTTGAGGAGAGCTATGTTTCCTGGCAATGTGTGTCTTAGTTCTTATAATTTTGGGCTCCCTTAAGATTTGTATTCCATTAATAATAGCCTCTTGGCCATAGTGGTCCGAAATGGCTGTATTGACCACAGAAACTGCAACGCTTGGAAGGTTTGTGATGACGTTATCGATTGCTGACTGTGTTGCAGCTGTAACTCTAGTTGGTGTATTGACTGACAACCTGAGTCCAAAAGACCTTAACAAATCGAATAACCGTTTTATATGGATGATTGATGTTAAGTGCATCAATGTTAAAATCACCCATAAGGACATAAACCTGTTTATATTTCTCGGTTGAGCCAGTCAGCAAGTCTTCGAATTTGGAATAAAATATTTGTTCGTTTCCGCTGGGTAACCTATAAATTCCGATGACAACCAATTTTGAATTTTTTGAATGAAGTTTGATTCCGACTCCTTCAAAATCTTTTTCAATTGTTTCCTTGAGTGTGAAGACGTCAAAGGTAAATTTTTCCTCATGAAAATTGTGAACCCCCTCCTTTGGACAGTTGTTGGCAATAGCATTGACAAGTTTGAAATTTTGAATTTGGCAACGTTCAATGTTTTCATTGTTGAAACCGCTTTCAGGAACTACAAGTACGTCTGTTTGTAGCTCCTACACATGAGTTGAATTTCGTCCAGTTTGTTAGTGGCAATTTGCACATTTTGGTGAATCAGTCGTATTGAATCTTGATTGCAAAATTTGGAGTTTGTTTCTTTTCCTTCAATTTAGTTTTTTGCTGGTAAGTGAGGTCCCTAAAAAACTAGAATTATGAATTTTTGTATAAGGTGACCAAGTAATTGGCCCGCTGGTCAATGCATCCACATAGCTGTCGTGGTGTTGTATAGTGAACGCCAATGGAACTTCTGGAGATGTGTCTTCTGCAGTCCCGATGCGGCAGCAGTCCGCTGGTACCAGGGGTGATCTTCTGAGAGTAGTGGCAGGAAAAGGGACTAGTTTGGAGGCAGATCTGTCATGTTTCATCTTCAACAGACTCCTTACAAGCAGGTCAGGAAGTATCTTTTTGCCCAGCATAGGGAGGTGCATGCCATGACGGGTGAACCAGCGTCTTCCTATGGCGTTGAAACCTAGAAGCTCAACTTCGTATCTGATGCACAGCTCTCCAATGAAGGAGTTGGCGAGGGCTGTCTGCTGATTCACCGGGTGGTCTGCAGGTAAGTCATGGTGATGCGGCACAGTCGAGATCACAACACTGACTGAGTTGCACCGTTGGGTGATGATGCGCTGTTCCAGGAGTTTATATATTCTCTGATGTTCGCCCGCTGCAATGTCATTAGCGCCCGCGATTAAGACGCTACATCTGTTTGGTTGTGGTGGATCGCTGAATGTAATGTCCGGTAGCCTGGCCCCTGGCTTACAAATACAACTCACTCTCGTTTTTGATGCCTCGCTGCTGCACCAGACCGGCGAGGTGTCGAGCATGGCTTCTCCCAGAACGTCAATAACCTGAAAGTTCAGTGTTTTGGAGAATATTTCAGGTAGTTCCCGTTTTTTTTTTTTTTTTTTATTGTTATTGTTTTTTTTAGGAGGATTTTGTCATGGTGGGTTGCAAACTAATGGTTTTTGAATATGAGGGATGTTCTTTTTCTTTTTTGCGGATCAGATATTTTGGTGTTTTTTACCGAACTCTGATAATTAAGATCAGAGATAAAGTTTTATATCAGGGAACCAAAAAGCATATAGTCTCTTCGTGCATGCTAAGCATAGAGGAAAAGTCTAATCCAAACTCGCAAATTGGATTCTCTGACTATAAAAAAGCAAAAATTATCACTTTCTCCAAGAAACACATAGACAAAGCTCTGTTACCTAAATATATATTGGCTTAATTAGTATTCAGACTTTTCTGTAAAAGGTGCGTCATGAGTCTCAGAAATACTACTGAGGATGGCACATCACAGCATAGACAAAATGTCTAGTGATATTGTAAATAGCAACTTTACACGGTTGTTACAAGAAAACCTAAGACTCTGTTTTACAACCGCTTAAGAACGGGTGCTTAAGCGTAAGATCTGGTTACAAATAAGTTATATTCAGTAGTCAGATTTGGTAAAATCTATTTTCAATGACTCAAGGCATGAGAGACATAAACACTTTTGATACAAGATTGTATCTTGTCTTATATATGAATATATTATCCATTTTTTGGCTGGCAGATACCCGGCTAGATGAGACTGTTAGTTAAAAATCCTGGGAATACACTTGGTTCACCTGCAATTTGCACATGGACCATATTTGCTCCAAATTGTCCTCAGGCATTTGTTTTGAGAATGTTAGCAAAATTCTGCCCAGTTCAAGTTCTGATGACGGCGTATTACAGCTTGATTTATCCCCATCTCACCTACAGTGTGGTCCTTTGTCGGAGCTTAACAATTTAGCAGAGCATTTTAATTGCAAAAACAAGAAGTTCGCATTGTTGCATAATTTAAGTTCAGAGAAACCTGCTTAGAAGTATTTAAAAAACTGCAACTGCCTAGCCTTTACATACTGGAGACAACCTAATTTTACATCTCTAAAAGAGTCATAACAAGTAGCCGGGACATACATACATATGATACTAGAGGCAGAAATAACTACCAAACTGGGACCCACAGCACAGTACACAAACGCTTGCCCTCACACACAGGTGTTCGTTTTGTCAACTTGCCGGATTCACTTAAGGATGCCCCAATGCTCAAGCCGTTAAAAACTTGTCTCAAACGCTATTTAGTGTCTCATGCATTTTTTAGTGTGGACAAGTTTATGGCATACTGGGAGACCGCTTAATCAGAAGACTGACAACTGGTATCGGAAGTGGGGATTTGGTATGAGTGATGGTGCAAGAGTAAATTATGTATTTTTGACAGAGGCTTTGATGTGGGATGGATGTTTTGTATTTTAGATAGGTATAACAATTGCTATATGACATTATTGTAATGTCATTGCAAAATAAATATTTTATTGATTGATTAATTAATGTCATTAATAGTTGAAAACTACATAAGATTGTTTTTAAAAACAAATGTAAATTACATTGTAATCAAGTTTTCAAAGTGTTAGAAAGTATGTACTTTTTGCTACTTATGTTTCACTAGTGCAGTTTTCAACTCTCCATGAAATCAAACCTTCCAAAAAGTCACACAAAAATGTAGTAGCTTAAGTTTTCCAAAAAACGGAAGCAGAAAATGAAAATGTTAAATAATTATTTACAAATTTTTTCCAGAACATTACGATAGCTTCTTGAGGAGGCATATTCATTACGAAAGGACAAAACAGTCATATGGAGAGGTATAAAACAGGAGACACGATTAAATACAGGGTGGCCCATAAAAACCTGACGATTTTTAAAATAAAACGACTATGTTAAAAATTTGATTTTAATTTTTTTTAAATAACCAAAATGTGCCCTTATATGTACTATTTTAATTTATGGAATACAATATCACTCAGATGCATTCCTCCGATATCCACACAGGTCTCTAATCTTTTAACAATATTTGACATTACCCTACGGATCATAGGCAGCGGTATTGCAGCAACCTCATTACTAATGCAGTTCTTCAGCTGGAAAATGGTTTTAGGTTTTGCAGCATAAACTTTGCCCTTAAAGTAACCCCACAGCCAAAAATCACAAGCACTTAGGTCGGGCGATCGTGCAGGCCATGCAACACCACCAAAGCGACAGATGAGATGTCTTGGGAATAGGTCTCGTAAAACATTCAAAGACAAATTGGCTGTGTGCGCTGTTGCACCATCATGCTGGAACCATAGAGTTGATTTCAATATCTAGCTCTTGCAGTCAGGGAATTAAGAAGTTCTGAATCATGTTAACATACTGAATCATGTTCTGCATTCACAGAAACTGTTGCACCGGTGTAATCTTAATAAAAATATGGCCCAATTACTCCAAAACATGCAACACCACACCACACAGTAACTCTTTCACTATGCAAGAGTTGTTCTTTAATTTCTTTAGGATTATCTCTTGACCAGTAACGAAACGACAATTCTGAGGGGTTAACATTTCCCCTGACGAAGCCTATCAAAATGAGCTTCGTCAGACATTATCAAACATTGAAGTATGTGTTCTTCAATTTGACAGATTGTATTCACATAACCTCACTGAAATCGATACATTTCCAGCGCTAACATGCTAAGTAATGTTTTGATTGCAAATCCCTTGCCATGTTCGTAATCAGGAAAAACTCTAAAAAAACAATTTAAACACCAACAACACTACATTGTCCGTTTTTCCTCATTCTCAAAATTGTTCTAGCTTTTCTGCTGAAAAATAACGAACACATTCTTCTTTTTTAGATATGTATCTATTTTTTTTAAATGGGATCCAAAAAATCGACAATGCCCTGATCTATATAATTAGCCAAGTTTTCCCTGAAGGTTTATCTAACTTAGTTTGTCAAGATTAGTGCTTAATAGCAACAGAATAAAGTTTATTGTTATTAAGTAAGGGACATAATATTATGAAGCATGCCAGAACTAATAAGAATTTGTTATCAGTGTGTAACCTTTATACTGCTGGTTTTCCCAGTATGACTCTTTAGACTATGGTTAAATAAAGTACGTTATGGTTGAGAAGGATACATAAGAAAAAATATTTCTATAAAATGTATTACTTATTTAAGTATGGTGTTACAGGCCTAATAAAGTTTCAGAAGTTTGTTAAATGACTATGATGATGGACTTCAGATCCGGAACATGTTGTAAAACAAAATAAAAAATTGGTAGCCTACTCAGTTGTTATTTTAAGTTACTCTTCAATTAATAAAGGGCTATAATAATCATAAAAAATGCATGTATATCAGACTCTGAGAAACGCAGAGTAAAAGTGAATAGCAAAATGAAAAAAAAAATAATCCAATAAAGAACAATAAAATAATAGAAGTTATGACACACTATTGAAAGAGTGTAACGATAATGACAGTGTAATAAGCTTAAACCAACAATTTAATGGAAAAATATAACAATACAACAGATTGGCAGAAACATATAATATCTAATAGTTTAGTATTATATGCAAAAACATTTAACTAGCAAAAAAAGTATATTGTATAATATAAATAGAGTATTAGAAAGATAAAAGTAACTTGTAAACCCGTGTGTCATTTTATAAAATTAAGCGAGATACACAATCGTATCATATCACAAGAGGATCTAAGATAAACCCTGAACATGTTCCTCTAAGACATGCAGAGATGGCTCAAATACTTCTAATTAGAACAGATATTATTGTTCCTTATTTCTTTATCAATCAAAATATAGTACAGTAATATGAAGATTGTATGGTGATAATATTTGGCAAATAACTGACAGTTATGGATACGCTGAAGAATGTGTAGAGTTATCACATGCAAAGGATGTCATAACGATCAGCAACACTATTTGAGATCTTGAGCAAGTACACCATATCTATCAAGGTTTAGTGTGCCCTCAACAAAGGAAGCGTAAAAAAACTAGGTATCTCCATCATATAGAAATACTAGTAACCAAGTCTCAGCATAACCATTCGAAGAAGACATATCCACACAGCTTCAATCAATTTGACCAGTTCGGTAAGTGAATTGAAATGAAAAACGTCTATATTTATCATAAGAGGTTAGGGCTACAAAGCCCTATCTACCACTTAACCCTAAAATAAATAGGTGTTTAGACAACACTAGTGAATTCAACTATGGGAATTACGAGGACAACATACATACCGGTAGTAGAAACTAAAATTACTTAATCAGTCAATCCGAGAACTCTAGTCGCCCTTATGATGATGCTCAAGATATGTTTATCATAGCCAACTTATGAATTCAGAAGATGCTAAGATACTCAAGTTTTATAGAGTAAGATGCTATGAAGCATTTACTAGACCTGCAGAATCTGATGATCTCTGGACAATGAGATCATAAAACACATTATTTTAGATTTCAATTCATCAGGTACTGCAACTGAGATCCTGTGTACAGTAGAGAAGGAGTTTGCAACACTTTGAGGATTGAGGCAGATTCACTTACAATATGTTTATCCAAATAAAACTTATCAGGAACTGAGGAATTTCTTCTGAGGTTACGAGGCTCCAGAAAGTCCTATAAGCTGAAAAATGTAATCAGAATGACACTGTTTAATAGCTCACTGCATTTAAAAGAAACATTTTAAATTTATTATAGACCTTCGACTGAGAGTTCACTTTTAACAATAATGAAAGGCTTATAAATGAAACGCTTTGAGAACAGGACTATCATTTCAGACCATTTTATAAGTTGCTGGAAATCCATAACAAATCCTAATGGTAAATTTGATTTTTTATAGGTTTATTACCATAGTTTGTATTTACGACAGTTTAAAAAAATGCTTTCATGTGTTCTCTGGATATTATTATACTGGCAAAAACTGCATCTGCATTAGCGATCAGATCATTAAAGTAGAATATGCAGGATTAAGATGCTTCGGCCACACCATAGAAGATAATTTTTCTTGTATAGTGTTTCAATTTGGTTTTCTGACTTTTAGAATTTTTACACTTTTCTTCTCAAAATCAAACCTGAAAAGGTTTGTTAACAAAAGTCTTGCATTGTGATTCTATCAATTTTATTGTTTATTGGCCTTCACATAAAATTGTTAAATTTTCCAATAATTTCTTCGTGTATAATAATATCTGCAATTCTTTATGGATTGCAAACTATATCCTTTTTTTACCATCATCTAACAAAACTGATTATTTGTTTATTTCCACACCTGAGCTGACACAGAGCCGCCAGTCTTGTTGTTGGAGCAATCATACTGCCAGAGCTTATTGACATTTTTATACTATTAATTTATTTAATGTAAACCAATCTACGCTATTTTTTTTTTTTTTTTTTTTTTTTTTAGGAGGCCGGAACACTAAAGAAGTACTCTCTTATATTGCTACTGGCTGCTTTATATACCTTTATTGAGTAAAGCAATACCAATTAACAAAAAATGCAGCGATTAATCGTAGGCTTATTTCTTTTGAAAAAACACTAAACTTATCTAAAGCATTCAGATTGGTCATTTTATAGGACAATAATTACCAGTACTTGGATATAAATAACTTACCTTCAAAGTTAGTTTGAATTTACAAATAATAATAATAATGGCTTTATTGTACAGGCCATAAATTGTAGGCCAGGTGACTGACCCTTGGACATTTTTGGTGAACAAAAAAACAAACTTCCTATAATTGTTATGCGCCGCACATTTATTTAAAACTTTTTCTAAATTTTCTTATTTTTAGACGGTAAAATTTACTCATGAAATAACGGCGGCAGGAGTTTAAACGGTTAAAAACTAATTCTAAGCGTAAATTAGTTTCAAGTGTGATAATAAAAGCTCAATTTTACTAAGCCTTCTTTAAAAATAAATGTTTATTTTTTTAGAGAAGTCTACAATGAACATAATCAGGCATTCCCTACTATTACTTGTTTTAGTTTAAATTTTTAATAAGCTAAATCACATTTGTAATGATTTTAACCAAAGCAATGTTATTTTTAATACATTTTATATGTAATTGGGTATATATATGTTTAATATCCTCATAATTACCATTACTTACTCCAATGATGAAAATATTTAGGCCTATTTGTATCATATATATTATTTCAGTTGTTAGATCATCTCTGAACTTTAAATGTAGGGTATTATTTTTATTGCAAGAGATGTCGGAAAAACAAACAGTTCAGTTTAATTTAATTTTTTTATTTTGCCGGCCAGTTTTTTCCTACTTCAACATGTACGATCAGGTAAAAGAAGACTATGCTCTAAATAAATAAATAGAGTTTAATGATTACTTTGTATAATAACACTATAAATGACGGAGTCCCAGTCCATAGATTATAAAAACGTTTTTATAACTCTGTTTAAAGTTTTTACAGTATTTATGCAGTTTCTTGCACCTAACAAAATTGGAAAATTTTACTTGAAATGGGTCTAGAATTAGCTGTATTTTCACAGCTTTTAATTCTTTTAATTCTGCGAAAATCACAAATTTTACCAAAAAATTCTTTTAAAAAAAGAACTTTTTCTTCTTTTATTTTTTTTCGTAACTTCTAGTATTTTTTACATATTTCCATTAATTTAAATGGTATTTTAATAATCTTTTTTTATTTAGATGTTTTTTTACTGAATACTAATTTAAAAACTATTTAATTCTATAATATTTCTCGGGATATAACAGAATAACTAATTTCACGGCGAATCACGATTAGCAGCCATTACACACCAACTATTAACCACAAAAACCGAATTGAACTTTATTCCCGACAGAGTGACGTGCATGTAAGCCAGGCACCCGAATTTAATGCAAATTACAAATTTTTGTTTACTATTAGGATAAGTTGGGTTATGTTTAATTAGGTCAGTAAAAAATGCATTTTCAGGGTGAAAAAATAACTTGACCGAAAAACCAACTATATTTTCGTGTTCACAATAAAAAAAACATGTTAAATGAAAAAACTTTTTTTCAAAAATAAAAGTTGGTGTTTTTACTATTAGATAAACTTTAAAAACTAGTTTTTCGATTTTTCATTAAAAAAACAAGTTTTCCGCAGTTTATATCAATCTTTTCAAGAGACATAAACTCATACTTAACCACTTTTTCAACAAGAAATTGTATTTTTAGAGGTAGCTAGAAAATACATAATTACTGTTTTTGCATAAAGACTATGCCTATGATATATATATATTTTTTTTTTTTTTTTTACTTGAAAAACATTAAAAATCAGGTCTATTAGCCTAGGCCTACATGATTACTGACAGTGTATTTATAAAAATCGGATTAGGTGATACATCCCCTAATATCATTAATCGAAGTCATTATACAAGCCTGATTAAAAATGTAAACAAAACCACAATTAAAACAAAATACTAACATTACACTTCACACTTCAACTCAAAAAAAAACCTCTAAAAGATAATTAGCGGAAAGGAGAGTAACAAAGAGTTAACTGACGATAAGCTGGATGACTTATAAACCACCAATAAACCTCTTTTGCATTAGTGTGAGTTAATTTAGGATATAATAATCATATTCCACAAATCAATCCTTTATTGTCTTTAAGGTAACATAACATGCAATCAACATAGTCAAAATAAAGCCTTAAAATAAGTTGTCCATGCAAAGATAAATGTAATAGATTTATATATGCAATAAATATATGCAATAAATAATATATATTAATAGCCTAGGTTGGATAGTTGTGAAGTGAAATCATAAAACAAGAAACTGTTCAAATAATAAATAACAAGAAACAACTAGTAAATAAGCAAAACAGAATAAATGGTAAATAACAAGAAACAGTCAAATAATAAATAACAAACAAAATACACTTTCAATAAATAAATAAATATATATGGTGGTGAGAGGAGCTGAGGAGCACACAAATATAACTAAATAAGTTAAAAGTTTAAAACTAATACTACAATTAACTTACAACTAAATTTTAAAAAAACGCAGATATAAGAGATTACATTTTAATAGTTAGGCAGACTAATAAATGAATTTATTTTCCTTCAAAGAAACATAACAAATTTTACAAAGTAAAAAATGGAAATTGAGTAGCCACTTTTGCTAGTAATTTTCCATTTAACTAGTAGCTAGAAAAGATAAACTTATTTTAACTTACAATGAAAAGAAAAGAAAATTGAGTCTAGCTTGTTTGATTGTAAAATAAACAACTGATTACAATAGAACATAAAATATGGACACAATCATCAGTAATTAGCCGCTAACCTGAAGCACCTGCTTTAAAAATAACATTTTCTTGACTAACTTAAAGTGTTGAAATAGGTTTAGTGTAAAGTATAGACAAAAAAGTTTAAAAAGAATTATGATGTGGAAGAGGCAAGATTCACAATTTCACTATTTTCATATTAAGCTGAAGTTAAGACAATCAATATTCAGATTTGTCAATAACCAGTTAGAAAGAGTTTTGCGTTAAAGTCTCAAGGAAGTAATACTTCTTAGATCATTAGGAATGTTATTAAAAAATGTTCTTTTTCCCAAATACTGAAAAGAACGTTTGAAAATTCATTTGTTGACTTTGGCCAACCTTAATAGACCACTTAGAGCAAATATTGTACAATAAAACATACTTAAAAGTTTCTCTCGATTACCACTCCTAATGTAAAACAACCTTAAAACCTTGAAAAGAAAAGATTGGGAGGACATTTAAAGATTTATAAAGGGGAAAAGAGCTTTCACGTCTACTCTTCTTGAGGATAATACGTAAAAATTAATTTTATGTTACTCTCAACCTGTTGATTAAAGTTTTGAAAGAGCCACCCCAACATATTACACCATATTGCATCTGTAAATTGATCAGAGTGAGATAAAAGAGTGTGCAACAGTTGAGTATCACAAGTTTCTCAAGAAATAAAATTGTCTATAGAAGTTTGTATTTTAGAATGGAGCCGAGTTACATGATTTTCAAAAGTAAATTTGTCATCAAGAATGATGCCCAAATATTTAAAATGTTGAACATACTTCAGAGGCTCGCAGTTACATGTAACTAAGAACTAAAGGCTCGCAGTTACATGTAACTAAGAACTAAGTCACACGAAGGCAAATGGTATGCCACTGGGAAAGGAATGTTGAAGCCAACAAAATCAAAATTGACGAACTGAGACTTGTTGCTATTTACTTGCATTTTGTTGATTATACACCACTCTCTCAATAAAAGAAGGTCCAAAATAAGTTGATGTAATTACCAATTGTTTCAGAATCTTTTCCAGAATAAAATAATGCAACATCAACCGCAAAGGCACTGACACACCCATGAAATGGAAGTTCTAGTAAGTCATTTATGAAAATGAGAAATAATTTAGCAGACAACACGGATCCTTGTAGAATTCCAGATTGTACTGATAGAGGGTCACTAACTACATTGTTGATTTTTACCATTTGTTTTCTTCCTATTAAAAAGCTTTTAAACCGAGACAGCACATTTCCCCTGATACCCAAGAGCTCAAGTTTATATAGAAGTATTTGGTGATCGACCACATCAAAAGCTTTTTTTGAAATGGATAAACAAACCAGCGGATTTTAATTTATTATTGAAACTATCATATATTCTCTGTCACTGAAAGCAATGCATCTTCGGTAGATTAACCTTTAACAAACCCATATTGTTTAGAACTAAAATAATTCAAAGAGGTCAAATATTTATGAACTCTTATAAGAATTAATGTCTCAAACACCTGAAAGAATACTGATTACAGACTAATCAGTTTCAGATTGTCCAGTTTAAAAGAAGTTTTTTTTTTTTTTAGAATCGGTATCACAACGCTACCGAAAAGTTTTAACTTTTCAGGAAAGATCCCTTCAATGAAACTTTTATTTATGATAAAAACTAAAATTGGAGAAATTAAATCAATTACATGTTTTAGAATAGCCACATTAATACTGTCAAAACCAGTAATTTTTTTATTTTTTAGAGACTTTGTCCTAATTTCAATTCATCATCGGAAGTAGGAGATAAGAAGAAAGAGTTAACTGTAGAGTGCAAAACATTAAAGGCAAGAGGTTGTCAGACGAGACTGTACTGGGATCGTTTGACTTTACAGAGATAAGATGGTTATTGATAATATTTGCCATGTCAGCTACCTCAGAAATAAAGGTTCCGTTATCCAGTTCGATCTGACTAATTCTATTACCTTTTCCACTTCCAGTGAGTTCATTAATAAGCTTCCATTTTTGGGAAACATCACCCTAGCAACTTTCAAATTTATTAGAATAAAAGGGATTTTTTGTACGTTCAATTTCATTTTTTACATTAATACAATACATATTAAAATAATTGGAAAAGTTTATATCATAAGGCCTTCTTTTTAAAATGTTGTATAACTTTTTTCTCTTTTTCATTTTGTTTAGTAAATTAGCATTTGTCCAGGGACTTCGTAATTTATATTTACTTAAACTATTACTATTACTAATTAACTTTTCACTACATTCCAAAGTGTGCTGCAGCAATCCAAGAAATTTATTAAAACAAACATAAATATCTTTAACATCGTAAATTGATTTCCAATCAACTATAGCTAATTTAACTTTAAACAGATTAAAACATAAAATAAACTTATTATTTTCATGGCCATAATCAATATTATTTAAGTTATTTAAATTACAATTACACTTGAGGCCTAAGAAACAATGATCAGTGATGCCTTCATCAAAAATGGCAGTATGGAAACAAACTGTATTTTAGTAGGAGAGTTGATAAAAGATGAAAAACCATTATTACTTACAATATTTAAATAATTTTGTGTGATATTATTGAAGTTCAATAAATTAACATTAGTATCACCAATGAAAACCACATTATTTTTATATTTTATTCAAGTTATTGAAAAAAGATTATTTCATCAATACTTTGCAGCCTGTATAGACATATTAATTTTAAATGGTGATTGCTTAGTTTTATTTTCAAAAACAGTGCTTCTACGTAGAGTAAATTTAATTCAATGTTTATTTTATTACAGTCAATGGAGTGTAAAACGTAGCATAACACTCCTCCTGCTCTATAAGAATTGTTACATTTTGAACAAATATTATAACCAGGAATTATGTACATATTAATTTTGCTATCCTCAATCCATATTTCACTGACTGAAATGATATGAACAATACGTTTAACAACAATAAGCTCCATAAGTATTAAAGTTGTTTGAGAGCTGAAAAAAATATTTATATTTTGACTTGAAATAGTTATTGATCGATTAGATTTTTGTAAAGGTAGAAAGTGAATATATTTAAAAATGTAAATTAATTAAATGGAAATGTATAAGATATAGGAAATAGATTGCAGAAAATACATTTTTATATTGCTTTATGATAGCTTATTCATGTCCTAAATTTAATAAATTCTAATAAATCTCTCACCCTGATGCTTCCTCACAAAGAAGTTCTAAGTACTCATCCTGGAGTACTGTTCTAAGGATCTAACTCTATTATACAGCATCGACACTTCACATGATAGGGCAACATTTTTCACTCGAAGTTCGTCGTTTGTCATCTTCACGGAATCCAGCTCTTCTCTAATCTCCCGCCAGATGTTGGTGGACTCATCTAGCTTGTCAGATACAAATGGAACTGTCTTTTGGAGCTCTGCCATTTCAAACTTAAAAGAACGATGTTCACCAAATACTTCTTTTTTTAAGTCCTCCATGATACGTACAAAGAAGTCCTTAGTCACCGAGGTACTACCGGAAGACTGCACACTGCTGTGAATGGATGGTGTGTTACTGCAGTCCTTGGCACCACCAATTCTTTAAAGATCGGGTGGTTTTTTTACTTTCAGTATCCTACCTGACACATCATGCATGGGAGGATCTATCACAACCTCCTTCACACTTCACTAAATTATCACTTTCCTCACCAACACAGGATGCAATGCAGATGCCACAGATTGCGGTCATTATATTTCACTACATAAAATCAAAATAAAAAGTAAATGAAAAATCGACTCAGATTATAAGTGTGGAACAACTACGTAAGCAAGAAATTACTGACACGGAGCAAGCGAGCGGCAGAACGACGGACAAACTATCTTATCAGCTCGACTGATATTCATTAATGTCATAAAAGAGGTGAGCAATTAACCATTTATGAATTGTATAAGGCAATAGCTTTACTGAGTTAGGAAAGCTACTGGGTTAGGCAATAGCTACAGGTTCAGTATGTCACAGAAGGCCTCTACATACCGGTTAATTACTTATCATAATCTTACAATATTAATAAATCGCAGTTGAAATGCAAGAAATCAGCTTATGTCCACTTGTGATTTGGATTTACTAGAGTGATATAAACAGAATTTAATCGAGTGGCTGTTAAATGCTTTGTCGGCCTGTCATCTCCAAAAAATTAATGCTCAACGCTTACAATTAAATGTCTCAATAGGTTTTAGTAGAGAAACTCCTCAACATTAATAGGCCTATTTTTGGATTCACTGATTATAATTTTAGAACAAAAGTTACCATGTATTCTAAGCTTGCTTGACTTAACTGTTATACTAGATTTTCTGATGAACTAAGGCATCATTTTCAGAGATGACACCTGTCAATTTGAGAAAAAGTTTAGGTATGTTTTTTTTACTAATCTAATGTTGTGAAAAATACAATCATTTGAACTCGTCAAAAGACTAGTATAATGGAAATAAATCAAACAACCAATCAAGTGGTGGTCCTAAAGCTAAAGTCAAAGTAAAGGTTACATACATTTTCTGGGTCTTCTTCCAGACCCAGGTCTTGGGCTTTCCAATCCACCTCCCATATCAGGTGACATATGATCTCTTTCATTGGCTTCATTTTCACGCTGTAACCGAGCCTGCAAGTCCATAATTTTACTTTCTAAGAGAGAACTAGCCATTTCTAGATATTAATTTTTACAGAAGGAAAAACATACTCAAGAGGCGATTGACCATTACAACCAACCACAGCTTACGTGATTCTTGTCCTCTGTTGTTTTCAATGTTCTTCTTCCTATAACTCAGCCTTCTAAGCTCAATACACTGTTCGTATAGCCAACGCCGTAAAGCTATAATCACAATACCATACATACACACATATATAAATATACATCTTAAAATGAACATCCTGTTACAGGGTGTAAATGGCTAGAAAGACAATAGATACTATACACAATGTGTATTCTTAGATGTCGTTAATTATTATAAATTTTTTGTTAAAATATAAAATTAATATTTGACTGCTGTTAGCGAAATAATACTTAATATTTTTTAATTGAATCCAAAATGTTCAAAGAAAACTGGTATGGAATAGTACAACTAAATTTAAAAATATATAAATGTGCGCGTGCGTGTGCGTGTATGGGTGGGAGGCTGAGTCAATATGACTGTACATGTACCATTGTATACCATTGTAATACCACTCTATGTGTATGGGTGGGTAGGTGAATCAATACCACTGTACGTGTATGGATAGGAGGGTGAGTCAGTACCACTGTTCGTGTAAGGGTAGGTAGGTGGGTCAATACCACTGTACATATATGTGTGTCAGGGTTGTTCAATACCACTGTACATGTATATACAGGCCGATAGGGCGTTCAGTAAAAATGTTTCAATAATTTGAGATATTATTGTACACATACAAATTAGCAAAAAACTTCATATGAAGGTATGTACTAAACCCTTCAGCTTTCCGTCTATCTGTCTTAAAGTGTTTTTTTACAATTTGTTTTTTTACAATTTTGTTTTTTTACAAAATTCATAAATTTGAATCTACTAAAGGTACAATTGTGAAACTTCATGGTTGTACTACCCTAGAGTAGTTATATTTTTTTTTTAATTCGCGTGTGTGTATTTTGTGTGTGTGTGTGTTTTTTTTTTTTTTTTTTTTTTTTACTCAATCACGCTAAAACTATTGAACCTATTCATCTGAATTTTTGCATGGATATTCTTAGGGTCTCTGGTTAACACATAGACCTATATTAATTTTGTAATTCCACCAGGAAACCGCCCCAGGAGTACTAAGAAGTATCCCTATTGCAGTACCAATTTGACAATTAACTGTTTATAATAGTTTCATTAATCAGCTGTTGGAATAAATAAAAACTTACATAGTTGTGAAGTAAATATCGGACCAAACCTAACCATAACCACGTTAACTAGAAAAGACTATAGGTATCACCATAGACCTTTTAATAGATGGTTACCACGACTGTGACGTCTTATAGGCGAATTACCTGATTTGATTATTCAATAAAATACTGGTAACTAAATCTACCAATCGCATGGAAGCCTTCAGCTAAATAGTAGACAAGTTATTTCCACTTATCAACTGGAATTGTAAACTACGGGAATTGGAACAGTATTTTTGTGTTTGTTGTAGCCATTTCGCCCATGTCACGTCATAGGAGATGCGCGTGATACCTAACGTCCTTCATTACTAGGGGTATCGTAACCACAAAAATGTACCTTTTGCATTATACAGATGCCCGTAGGTACATTTTTTTATTACTGAATGCAATAAGCACAAAATAAATCAACGTAAACCCCCTTACGAAGGACGGGTACTGTGCTAGTAAGACAATAATTTCAAGGAGCAATTTCAAGTTTTTAACTAAACCCAAACATAAGTATACTTTAAAATGTCATATTTAGGTAATTTGGACAAAAACTCCAGTGAAGAGCTGACATAGGATTATTGAAATGTGTTTATTTAATTTTAGGCTTGAAAGCTTTGCAAGAAAGTGTCATTAGAACACATGATTCATTAGCAAAACAAAAGTATTTCTGTTTGTTATGGGACAAATAAATATCAAACTTTTTTGACAATAGTAAAATTTTATGTTCCTTCGAACTTTATTAAATTAATGTAATATGGCTAAAGAAAATAAAGAAAATTTAGCGAGGGTAAGTTGTCTATAACACATAAAATATGTTTTAAAATGTTGTTCCAGCCATTTTGAGTTAAAATAATTAACCCTCTCGCTCCAAGACATATTTTAGAAAATGTTGCAAAAACATATACTGACGTCTTCGTATTGTTTCATTTCTATATCCATAAAAAATAGTATGCCAAATACCATGATAACATTTAATACCATGATAACATACCATGAGAAGAATAAGAGACTTTTATAGTTGTGGACAGGGTATCTCTGAACCAGGAAAAGGCGAGCGACTTACCTCGGCTATTGTGGGGTGGCCCGCCCGGCCAACCCTAATTAATGTCGCTTCGCTGCACTCAGTGAAAACAAGTACTAGGTACCCAATACCAAAAATTAAGTTAAATTATTTACAAAAATGATTAATATTCATTATCATATTATGTTTTGTTTTTAAATGTTGATTATTTTTATACTAATTTGATGTAAATCGGCCAATTTTGACCAATTTGTACTGCCAAACTAGTTTTTCTTTTTAAAACTAATTTTTAATGATTAGTGAAAATTAAATATAATTTATATCAAAGCGTGAGCATATGGAGGGACAAAAATGCCCTATGTATGATCGTAATAGTTTTTGTATTGCTTCATAACCAAAATAAATAGCCGGTTTCAAGAAAAAATTCAAAACATAAATAATATACTCTCTAACTTTATTTATTGTACAATATTTACAAAATAATTCAAAATTGCGGTTTTGTTGTTACAATAAAGTTCGTGTACTTTCCTTCTGCTGGCACCAGTTAAAACTCTAACTGCATCCACGATGTTCCTCTTGCTCATTTCCGGATTAACGCATAGTAATCGGTTAACGACTTGGAGAGTATTTGGACTTGGGATGAGTAACCAATCTTGACACTTTGTAATGTGACTCAGGCTTGTGGTGACTCATTGGAACGCGACACATTATAGCGAGTGAACCAAACAACCCTTATCTTTGGCGACAAAATCCCTTTTGGCTAGTTAGTGGCTTTCTGTTGTCGTGTGAACAATTATTGCAGAACCGACACCTACGTCTCCCGAAAAGTATATAACGAGTCGAACTCATAATCCATATTCAAGTGGTGAACGGCGAATTATTTTACACGTTTACGGAGTGCTTCGTATGGAAAATCCGGAAATGAGCAAGAGGAACATCGTGGATAGAGTTCGAGTTTTAACTGGTGCCAGCAGAACTACTATTGAACAACTGAAAAAAGAATTTGACTACGGACCGTTGGTTACCCCGGGGAAAAAACGACCAAATCGGCAGGGGCAACAAACTCGTATGAAAACCTACACTGACTTCCAAAAAACTGCCATCAGAAGGAAGGTGCATGAGCTTTACAGGCAAAACACACCGCCTACTTCAAAGACTGTCGCACAAATGATCAATGAAGATCCCGACCTACCAAATGTCACTGATCGAACCACAAGACGACTTCTCAACGACCTGGGCTTCAAGTTTGAAAGGCGACAAAGACAGTCTTACCTTATTGAGCGTGAAGACATCGTGCAGTGGAGGAGGAAATATTTGATAGAAGTAAAAAGATTTAGAGAGGAAGGGAAAAAAATATTTTATCTGGACGAGTCTTGGTGCAATGCTGGCCATACTACAAAAAAGGCGTGGACACCTCGATATATAAAATCAGCAAGACAAGTGCACATGAACGGTGAGACAACAGGGCTGCGAGACTTGCCGGGACGAGGGGGGCGCCTTATAATGGTTCACATTGGCAGTGAAGATGGGTTTTTGAGAGATCCGACCAACCCGTCAGGCGACATTGACGCTCGTTGGGTGTTCAAAGCCAAAAAAACAGCAAAGATAGAGAGCGCAAATCACCACGATGAAATGAACAGCAAAGCCTTTCAGGATTGGTTCGAGGGCATCCTTCACTTGCTGCCCCCAGACAGTGTCATTGTCATGGACAACGCCTCCTACCACAGTGAAACTCTATTTAAGATCCCGAACATGAGTTGGAGAAAAAAGGATATCCAGGACTTTCTAACGAGCCATGGAGTGTTTTTCAACCAAAGTGATGTCAAAGCAGATCTTTTAACTCGAATTCCAGCTCACTTGCGCTTAGCTGCTACAATATATAAAGTAGAAAAAATGGCTGAAGATTGTGGCCATACAGTCCTGCGACTTCCAACTTATCATTGTGAGCTTAACCCTATCGAACTGGTGTGGGCCAAGGTGAAGAATGAAGTCGCAAGAACCAACACTGACTACAGGTTAAAATCCGTGGAGGCTTTGTTGGATGACGCTTTGAACAAAGTAACGTCTAATGATTGGAAATCATTCGTCGCCCACGTCAGGAAGGCAGAAGAGTTTATGTGGGAGGTGGACGCCATCAGCCACGACGTCCAAGACAGACTTGTCATCAGCTTGGCGGACGACTAAACTGACTCTCAAGACAGCATCTGCAGCGAGGATAGTGCAGAATACTCCGATGATGAACTGGCCAGTCCTTTATAAGGTGTTGTTTACAATATTTTTTATAATATTTTATAGCAACAGTTTTTTATGTTGCTTATTTTTATGTTAATTTCAGAACCGGTAGGCCAATTAGTATTAGTTAAATTTTAGCAACCACTTTCACACTGTGCTTTATGTTTTAATTTCTGTCATGTTGTTTTTTGTAATACTGCGTGTCTTTGCATTTTGATAAATCTAACTTAGAATCAGTAGAAATATTGTACAATAAATTAAGTTACAGATTATATTACAATTATGTTTTCAAATTTGTGTTCAAAACGGCTATTTATTTTGGTTATGAAGCAATAAAAAAGTTATTACAATCAAACCTGGGGCATATATTATTCCTCCATATGCTCACACTCAGACATAAATTGTATTTAATTTTCACTGTTCATTAATTAGTTTTAAAAAGAAAAACTAGTTTGCGGTACAAATTGGTCAAAATTGGCCGATTTACATCAAATTAGTATGAAAATAATCGGCATTTAAAAACTAAATATAATATGATAATGGATTTTAATAATTTTTGAAAATAATTTAACTTTCTTTTTGGTATTGGGTACCTAGTACTGGTTTTCGTTGAGCGCAGCGAAGCGACATTAATTAGGGTCGGCCGGGCGGGCCACCCCACAATAGCCAAGTAAGTCGCTCGCTTTTTCCTGGTTCAGAGATACCCTGTCCACAACTATAGTCATGGTATGCTTATTCTTTTGTTAAGACCCATATGACATGTAATTAAATTGGGATTCACATTTGAAAATTCTCTCTCTCTCTCCCCCCTCCCTCCCTCCCTCCCTCCCTCCCTCCTCCCGCCCTCCCTCCCACCCTCTAACACCAGCTAATAGTACACCAAACAGTCACCTAACAGAGCCCTTATTTGAAACTGACGACTGTTAGATAGCAGCACAAGAACGTGTCTTCAGTAAATGCATTTGCTTAGTCAGTCTGTTTGTATCTATTGTCAGTGCCTCTCTCTATTCTATTCATTACTAAAAAACTACTCTTTAACTTACTACATCTAGGCTAATCAACGTACACATTATCTATGCTGATTGTACCATCCACTCCACATTTACAATATTAATTTAAATGTTTTCCTTCTTTACCTATTTTTATTAATGTATTTTTATTTATTTATTTTTTTATAAGAGGTGAACAAATTTAACCTTTGTTAGACTGTTTGTTCAAAGAAATTTGCATTATAAAATTTTATTATAGGAAATATTGGTTACCAGCAAACTTACCTGAGAAGACAAGTTCACACTCCAACTCAGAAGAAGACAAAAATGAGAAAAAAAGCTGGGCAAACGTATTTATCACCACGTGCACCTTGTTCAGGCAAGGGGAGAGTTTTTAATATTAGAGTAATGTATTTTAGACTTACAAAACTTAAATTTTCCAATAACTTTCTTCTAACTTTTCTCAGTCTATCTAAGCTGAGTTAAGGGACAACAACCCAAACCCCTCAAGCAAGTTTTAAGTGGACCTTCAGGAATTTGAACCCGTGAAATTCTGCATATGAAGCTGAAGTGCTAACCACTAGGCTAGAAAGAGGCCCTATTTGGAAAATAAGGATCATATTTGTTTTGGTTCATGTACAGTAATAATTTGTTCATTTTTCAAATAGTTTTCACCATTAAAGTGTTCTAAATATGAAGCAAACTATAGCGTTATTTGAAGTTCATGTTTCTAAAATAAACTTATCAGAATTTACAAGAAATTTAAAAAACACTTCTTGGGGACAAATTGTTGTGCAGATTATAGGCGATAGGTTCTATAATTGGTCCTCTTAATACCAGCATGGCACCCCCTTAGTGGTTGCAATGTATATGGACACTAGAGAAATCTGGAGTGTTCCTTGTTGGGTGGTAGTCAGGGTTCAGATGTTGTGAAGGGAAGAGAACTTAGTGTCAGGCTTGTCAGTTAGCTGAAAATCAGACCAACACTACATGGTTCTGAATCCACGTAAAACTTCAGCTCTCATAGTTGCCCTAGCTACTCTTTCTGAGGAACAGTCGACCTTAGTTAGTAACAGTGACTACACTCATCATACTCATTCGTCCCTCGTATTCACCCATATCTTGACAATCGGCTCCTTACTAAAGAATAATAATATCATACTACCTTGGTAAGCAATGTGCAGTTGTGATGAGCTACTTTCCGAGTGTTGGCCAAGTGAGGGACCAGACAGTTGTGATGAGCTACTTTCCGAGTGTTGGCCAAGTGAGGGACCAGACAGTTGTGATGAGCTACTTTCCGAGTGTTGGCCAAGTGAGGGACCAGACAGTTGTGATGAGCTACTTTCCGAGTGATGGCCAAGTGAGGGACCAGACAGTTGTGATGAGCTACTTTCCGAGTGTTGGACCAAGTGAGGGACCAGACAGTTGTGATGAGCTACTTTTCCGAGTGTTGGCCAAGTGAGGGACCAGACAGTTGTGATGAGCTACTTTCCGAGTGTTGGCCAAGTGAGGGACCAGACAGTTGTGATGAGCTACTTTCCGAGTGTTGGCCAAGTGAGGGACCAGACAGTTGTGATGAGCTACTTTTTCCGAGTGTTGGCCAAGTGAAGGACCAGACAGTTGTGATGAGCTACTTTCCGAGTGTTGGCCAAGTGAGGGACCAGACAGTTGTGATGAGCTACTTTCCGAGTGTTGGCCAAGTGAGGGACCAGACACCATTTCTTTTGATGCAACTTGAGAAGCTTATACATTTGATTTTATGCTAATCAAAATTTAGCAAATATTTTACTTGCATTACGTAATGAGATCATTAATCCATCCAAACACATATAATAATTTAATAGTTGTATTTATAAATCGTAAAATATATAATGTTTTCAGCTGAAAAGAATGGAAGAATACATAGAGAGAGATGCTTGTGAAAAAGCAGAAGAAATTGATGTTATAGCAGAGGAAGAATTTTACAAGGAGAAAAATGCATACTCAAAACCTAGATTGGCAATGGTGAAAAAGAACTTTGATGATTTAGAAGTCAAGCTTTGTCAACAAACTGTGTTGTAAGCTTATGTTTACTATTAAACCTAACAACTTTTTTTTAATTTTACTTTTTTATCATATAAGTTCTGATAAATATGTTAGAATAAATAGTTATTTAATACTTATCTTCATTTCAAATATACTTTTACACCATATACAAATGAAATCTTTTTTAAATGTGCACTAACTTGAAGGAGTCTTTGGGGATAAGTAACAAAGAATATTAAATATGTCTATACAATTTTATTATATTTTATAGAAAATCCATCCATCTGAATATCTTTACACAGTTAATTATATCTTTAACGATGGGAAAGTTACATAATACATAAAATAAATATGCCATTTGAACTATTTGGATAATTAGTTATTAAACTTTGTTAACACACCAAAAGAGTAAAGAGATTGTCAATTCATAAAATACAGATACGTACGTATTTTAAAGACTCATCACCAATGTATGTGTTTGGTGAGTAGAAGGCTCATCATCAATGTACAATTCCTAGTGTAAGAGAGAGTATATTTAACCTTTTCTATTTATACACCATTTGTTCATTTATAACAATTCAAATCTTAGGATTTTACAACAAAATGTTGTACTCAGAAGTTTTAAAATTATGCTGCAAATATAGTAAATTGAAAAAAATTACAAAATTATGTGCAGTTCCTCTACGACTATCCATCAGAATTTATTTATTAAAAGAGTATTATCATTAAAAAAACCCCATTATTGCTGTTTGTTTTTCAAGTTTGATTATGAAATTACCCATGTTACGTCACATACCACTAAGTTACATTTTCAAATAGATACTATTTTCTGCACAATTCAGTGAATAAGATATTTTGTGTTTCAATCAATGTGTTTATAATATCACTTTTCTTCAGATTTACTGGATTATTGGAAGTCCTCTTTTCAGTCCATGTAATCAGAGAACCTCAATATGGAATACTCTTTATAAAATAAAATTTGTATTAAGTATTCTCTTCTTATTTTTTAGGAATAATTCAAAATCAAAGAACCAAGGGTTTCGAAAAATTCTCAGTGCTCGAGACGAGATTGTAAATGATGTCATGAAGTCCGCAGAAATTAGGTTAGGCCAAGTGATGGATGACAGAAATAAGGCCCTATACAAGCGAGTTCTGTTTCAATTAATAATACAAGGACTTTTTAAGGTAATCTGAAAAGTACATACATTTTATAAATAAAAAGTGCAATAAAATTGTTAAAGCTCTATGTAAAAATAATATCTATTGCAATAATAATTCATATAACATAAATAAATTTAATAAAATTACAGAAATATTCACAAATAACAAGTCGTCAATTTATTAGACGTTATTAAAAAGAATATATAATATAAAATTAACATAATTTTGATATAACGGATGAGTGTAATGATACAAAATTGAAATGGTTCAACTTAATGTCACCTTTAAAATTTTTAAATAAATAAATTATTAAATGATAAAGTTCTTTTACATAAAATCTAAACTGACAGTAATTAAACTTATAAAGGTATACGGTAACAGAAAATACCTCTTTATTTGTTCCACCACTTTTTGTGTTGCCCACTTTATCTTCAGGTGGAACTAAAAATTCAATTAGACACTAAACTAACATTTAATTTCCTAATTTGAAACATGACCCATTCTATCCTAGAGTACTTCTTCATTCAGTTTTTTTCCTAGTATTTTAAACTGTATATACATGGCCCCTTAGGAAAAACATTGGGGACAAATAATAACAACTTAACCCAGTTTTACTTACTTTCAGTTTTTATTTATTTGTTTTTATTTTATTTTAATTTTTTAATATTGTATTTCATATTTTTTTATTTTACTTTTTCGATTGTCATATTGTATTTCAAATAATACTTTTAGTACCTATAAAATGAGTAGTAATTTAAATTGATCTTAAATTAATTGCTGTTATTAAGCAATTTATACTGATCTTAATTATTACAGTTTTCAAAGAATAATATGAATTTTAACATGTTGTCAAGTGACAAGTTTAATAAAAATAAATTATTGATTTTACAAGTTAAATTGTTAAATAAGCATTAGTTAAAAATGTTTATTCCGTAACTTCCGAAAACTGAAGTAATATAGTCTACCTTGCTAAAAATTGTTAATGCTAATTTTCAAACAGTAAATTCTAGGTACGAGTGAATACCTACCTAAAAAGTAGAATGTCAACCCTAGTAATTTAGTTGATCTTTTAGTTTAATGGAAATTTTTATTGCTCTTTCATTTGATAATTTATGTATGAGAACTTCTTCACAAATGTTATATAAGATTATATTTAGTTTCTAACACATGATAACTAAAATCATATATTTTAATTATTTATTTACAATGTTTCACAACAGGTTAAAACCCACTTAAAGTGAAACTATACAACTGATGCCTACATACAACAAACAATATAGAAAAAAAGAGAGAAGAAATTTCAAAATTTAACAATACATGTCTCGTATGTTCAAAAATCACAACTAACTTAACTTTTAATATTTAGCTCCCAGTATCGTACATGCATACTAAATTTACTTGACAAAATGGAAAATTGTCATTCATTCAAATTGAAGATACATGTGACAATAACTTTTTTGATTCACTACAACTGTCAAAATGCCATGACTCATGAGCTATTTTACATGCGACACATGATACAGACAAATTTTAAGACATAGAGAAAAAAAATGTTAAGACAGAAGAAAAACTGAAAAAAGAGAAAGAAAAGAGTTCAATGGAAGTATACGTTGATCGTTAATTTATGATTAATTTAGTTTGATTTGAACAAGAATTTATTGAACAATTAAAAATAATTAGCTGGTTTGAAAATATATTGGTACTGCAAATTCAGTATAAAGGATTGTTACCATGTTGATTTGTTTTACAACGTGGAATAAAAAACAAACGGCTCTGTCTGAATCTAATTATCGGAGCATAAAAATTAACTTGTTTCAAAAGCTATGTGTTATCAATAAACCAAATGATAAGCTGATGAAGATAAGATAATCCTAATACTGTTCTTCGTTTTTCTAAAGTGCAACATCTAAAATCAGACAATAATTCTTCATAGGACCTGAAAATCGGATAAAGCCTTTGTAGTTTCCAGTACATGAAATTTACTCTGATTCCTCTCAAGAACTGACCTTGAGTCTTTTAAGTAAGGATTTAAGAAGTGATATGATAACTTGTTATACTCCCCTTCTCTGATCATAGTGACTTAATCATGGGAGTAGCAATCAGGAAGAGGCAAAATTGTCAAGGAATATGAAGTATATAGAATAAACTTCTAGAATAGAAATAATATAGAATAATAATAGTATAATAATAGAAATAATAATAGAAATAGTATAGAAGTAATAAGTATAAAGCTGCTTGGAATGTAATAAAAAATAATTCTGTTCAGTCTTCTCAACAATTAAAATATATTATAACTTACTGCCTAATACTTATAATAATGTTTTTATTAATCAAGTAGAAGATGTTCAAAACAAACTGCCTAAGCCTAATGCCACAGCTGATGCTCTAGTTAGTAATAAACAAATGACACCTACATCTTTTAAATGGGATTCATTTCAACACAAGAAATGTTAAATGCAGCAAACAGACTAAGTAACTCTAATAGTAAAAACATTTACAATTAATCACAAAATACATTAAAAAATATAATTCAAACAATGGCTTCTCCTCTTGCTTTCTGCTAAATAACTATTTTAAAGAAGGAATCTTGCCTGGTCAATTAATTAAAAATTTCTCAAATCTGCCAAATATGTAAAAAGGGATCCATTAATACTCCGAAAAGCTACCACCCAATCTCAATTTCACCAGTTATATCTAAACTAGTAGATATAATTGTATATGACCAACCTAGTCAACTTCTTGAAATAAATAACTTTCTTAATATTGAACAATTCGGCTTTAGAAGAGGAAAGTCTACATTAGACGCTATTGATAAGTTATTGCAAGAAGTCTTTTTAGCATTTGAAAATAAGGCCTTTGCTTAGGCTACACTATGTGACCTTTGATTATGTCAATCACAGTAATCTTTAATATAAATTAAACTATTATTGTATTAAAAATTTCTCATTATAGTTTTTATTTAATCGTACCTTCAAAATAGAAAGCAAAAGTTTTCAATTAATGATCTTTATTCACAAGAATTAAAATTTAGATATGGTGACCGAAAAGGATCAATGCTGAGACCACTCCTTTTCTTAATATCAATTAATAACCTCCCAGATTATCTTTAGGCAAAGACCATTTTATATGAGGATGATATCACTCTTGTAAACTCTTCTCTTAAACTTAATGATCTGGAATCTTTGACCGAGAATGCAACCCAAGGTGCTAATGTGTGGTTCAGTGCTAACGGGTCTCTCCTGAATAAAGAAAAAACACAAAAAATTATTTTCAATCTGAAACATAATGTTCAAAGCCTTGATGACCCAGGATAATTTGACCCAGTCAAGTTTTTGGGAGTTTTCTTTGATAAACGTCTCTCTTGGAGTCATCATATTGATTTTATCATGCCAAGAGTGGCACGAGCTTTTTATTTTTTTGCTAATTGAATAACAAAATAAAATTCCAAAATCCTATATTAGTCCAGTACCTGAACATAAAAACATGACATTCTTTTGGATGGCAATGATTCGACTGAAAATTTAAAGTTTGTCCAACCCTTTAGTTCAAACGTGATATCAAACTGATAGGTGTTATTTATTTTTTAGGGGTGAAAACTACCCCTATTGATAAAAAATTTTAAAAGACAGTCTAATTTGTATTGTATTTTAAAAGCACGTTTTTATATTCAGGATATATATTGTGTTTCCTGTTATAGAACATAATTCATTTAAATAGCATAGATTTCAGCCCCAAAAGCCACCCCTTCTGAGAAAAATTAAAAAAATATGAAAATATGTTAAATTACTAATTGTATATTAATTATGAAAAATGTTTCTTGTTCTAGAACATAATTCACTATACATAATCATATTGGACAACCCCTAAGAACAACCCCTATTGAAAAAATTATAAATGGAGTTTAAAATGTGTATCTGGACATTATTTGGGCAATGTGTTTTTCTCGTAATGAATAGTTAAAAAGTGTTAATTTTAATTAATTTATTAGTAATAAATAAGTTTGATTTTTGTGTGCTTGATACGAGAATGAACTCATACAGATGTAAAATAGCATGTTCATTTGTATTCCTAATTGCTGCAAAATATCCTGGAATGAAATGCAATTGGTTTTTCAATAATAACTCCTTTGATTTTTAAGGTATCCAATCGATCAAAAAAGAATTTTGTAGAGAATCTAAGAGCTATGAGGCCTGAGAATTTATAAAAAATAAATGCTCCCATACCTTGCGTTTTGCATAAGGTAAATTTTTCAAACAGGGATATCTCTATTGGTTTTCATGCTAAAAAGAAAATCAAAATAATAACATTTTTGCCAATACAAAACTCTACATTTTTGCATTTAATTGTTTTTTACGTAACTTGTATTAGTTTTCAAGTTATTTTGAAAAGAAAAAATGTTTTCAAATAAATTTCAAAATTGTTGTATATGTAAATTTATGTTTCCTTTTATAATGCACTTTAAAACGACCAAACTCATAGAACATCTTTACACAACATTGACAAAGTAAATTATGGGTGGACCAAGGTTAATTTCACAAAGTGCGTAAATTTTAGTAGTTAATAAGCTATTTTGTTCGTAACCAAAACGAATACAAATATTTCTTTTGGTCACAACTCCATCAATTTGAATGATATTGACTTGGCCAAACAATAATTTTAAAGGTCATTTTACGTAATATAAAAATTCTTTAAAAAGTTATCATTGAATGACTCTTAGTATTTCTACTATTCTGCATTAAAGGTTTCTGTTTTGATTGTCGACAAAAGTCGTGATGCTTTGGCGAACCGTAACTTTATCAGAATATCACCTACGAAAAAAAAAACAAAAATTGAATCTTTTTTAATGTTTTATGAGCTTTCTTTTTAATCATAACAATTTTCCACCTATAAAATACAAACTTTTTAATTTATTTGTGAAGAACAACTGTTAAAAAATACACATTTTAGCCTTAAATCAACTCTTTTAATGAGGGACAACTCCGAAAATATTAACTTCTCGAACAAATTTTCAATCACGTTTTAAGCTTAAAATAAGACAATGTATTGATTTCTGTAGCTGTTTTGCATGTCAGAATTTACACCCCTATAAAGGGGGTTTTTACCCCGAAGTTGAGAATGCCTATCAACAACATATCACGTTTGTTTTTGAGTCTTTCCCTAGTTGCTATCAAATTTTCAAGTGAATTGGTATTATCCTATAGAATTTCTTCTCCAAAACGTCCAGGTATTGGACTATATTCAAACCTCTTAATTTGTATATTTCCAATTTGTAATTCAATATGGCCTGATACTTTGAGGCAATTATAACAGAGTGCAAGAAATCTTACTACTTCAAAAGGAAGCAGTAAGAGTAGTAGCCAATTCAGAACCACTAGAGAATTGCAAACCTTTATTTATTATACTAGAAATACAAACCATTGTTAATATTCATGTTTTTGACTTCACTTGCTACGCACTCAAAAATAAGAATCATTCTAAATATTTTTCAGATAACCACACACAATTATAATACAAGGTAAAAGGATAATGTAGTAATAAGTTATACCAGGCTGAGTAAAACTATTAATTGTCATTCTGTGTTATCCCTCAGGCTATAAAATAAATTAAAGTGTTTTATTGATAAGTATTCAGTTAAACCATTTAAGAATAGATTTTATAAATGCTTGCTAGTAAACCCATTTTATAATATCGATTAATTTTGTATCCTAAATTATAGTGATTTTTAGTCAGCTAAAGATTTAAGAACAAATTGTATACTTTTAATCGAAACAACATAAGACTAAATTTAGACGATGTGCATTTAAATGTATAGAGTTCTATGTATAGTGTATATATTATGTATTTGACACAACTTTAAGCTTTGATTTGACTTTGTCAATGCTTATTTGTAAATAACAATAAAGAATATTATTATTATCATTGTTTTACAAGTTCTTGGTTTTGTTATTTCTGATAACAGCTTTTCAATATCTTAGATAAACTCCAGTAACACCTGTCCACTGCTTTTCTTCCTTTTTTTTGTTTCTGATTTTTTTTTTTATTTCTATTTTGTTCCTGATTATTGCTAATTATTGTTACTCTGAGGTACCTTAACTCTTTGGTTCTTTCAAAGTAGTAGTTGAACACTTTAAGAGGTTATGCATTGACTTCAGGGCCGTATTTCCCATAAGGCCAAGTAGGGCGTGACTTAGGGCGGCAAATATCCAGGGGCAGCAAATCTCCTTGTAACACTGATATAAAAATATATTTATAAATGTAAAATGTCAATAGAAAAACCCGAAAATGTAAACATCAATACTATGATAAGCTGCAAAACACCATAGCAATCACTCGCTACTGGGGTTATCATAAATATATATTTCACTTATTAAACCTAAAATTCAGTGTCAGTGTGTGGTATAATCAACCATACTATAGTTTTTGTACTATCAAACTGAGTGCGACTAAAAGCCATTTAGCTACCTGGAGTCCAGCAGCACTCCCAGTTTGATAATACTTGTATACCAGTATCAGACGTCCCGGTCCCACGGTCCTCAATCTGAGATCACTGGTTGGTTTGCGGCTGGGTATGTGTATGGTCAATCATTGATTTAAAAGCAAGAAGCATTGCTCTCAATAGGATATATTCAAGACTTTTGGCACAACTTAATGACAAAACCATTTACTGGCGTAATATTTTAACCGGAGTAGTTGCTGCCATTTGGGCTCTTACTTCAAGAGGTCTGCCTCTCAGGGGGACAATAGTATAATAGGTTCTCAAAGGAATGGAAACTATTTGATGGTTTTGGAATTAATCACTGAATTTGACCCTTTCTTGGCAAAACATATTTCAAGGCATGGAAATACTGGCTCCAGTCACACAAATTACTTATCATCTATTATATGTGATGAAATAATAAAAATAATGGCTGAGAGAGTGAAGAATAAAATATGTGAGGAGTTAAAACAAGCCAATTATTTTAGCATTGTAGTTGACTCTACGCCTGATGTATCTCACATTGACCAGCTAACACTTATTTTCAGATATTTTCTACCTGATGGTTCTCCATGTGAAAGATTTTTCACATTTATCCCCTCCGTTGGACACAAAACAGAACACATGTTCAATTATGTACTAACAGAATTGAATAGTTTTAATATCAATATCAGTGATTGTCGAGGGCAGTCTTACGACAATGCCTCGAATATGGCTGGACTCTATAATGGCTTGCAAGTTAAGATAAAGGAGCTTGCCCCTTTGGCAATGTTTATACCATGTGCAGCTCATTCATTAAATTTAGTTGGGACATCAGCAGCAGAGTCTTGTAGTGAAGCTTGTATTTTTTTTATGATCCTTCAAAAGCTATATGTTTTTTTTTTACAAGCTCGACAAAAAGATGGGAACGTTTGATAGTCGAGATCGATAAAGGAAAAACACTAAAAAAGCTATCAACTACTCGGTGGTCGGCCAGGGACAATGCTTGCCAAGGCCTTAAAGAGTCATGGAATGAAATGTTATCCGTTTTAATTTCAATAGAAAATGACTCCACAGAAACAGCCACCACACGATGTGAAGCTGTAGGAATTTTTAAAAAATTGAACAGATTTGAGACAGCCTTTATGGTTTACTTTTGGAGCACAATTTTATACCACCTTAATAAAGTATCCAAAAAAATACAGTCTCAGACAATAGATGTTCTAGAAGTTATAGAGCTGTATGCGTCTCTAGCAAAATATTTCTCTTCTTAAAGAAATGATCAAAAGTTACGAAAAAGACTGTAAAAGGATTCTCAAAAGAAACAAAAAATTCGATGACGGAAGAGCAGAAGATCTTGAACTTGATGGCAGAGAATATTTTTAAATCAATACCTTTTTAGTCATAATTGATTAGTTTATAGTTGAATTTAAAAGAAGGTGTATCAATCAATGAGTATTAAGATAAATTTAATTTCCCGACACAAATTGTAAAATCTGCAAGAAAATTAGAAGAATGTATTTTGAGATTGAAAGCTCAAAATCTCATAGAAACTTACCAAAATTATCTTGGAGATGAGTTCATCGATGAGTGCTGCCATTTTCAAGCATACGGTGCAGTATCTGGTGAGAAGTTTAAAGATACCTGTTGATAGGCATTTCAACTTATCTCATGTACCATTCTCTTCAAGATGTCTACCCAAATATCGACATAGTGTTACAAATTTGTCTTTCAATTCCGGCTAGAAACTGCTCTGGTGAAAGAAGTTTTTCTTGCTTAAAGAGAGTGAAAAACTATTTGAGATCAACCATTAATGAAGATAAATTTAACGCTTTGTCTATTTTATGTATAGAATCTGAAATTGCCGCAAAGATAGATTACAGCACAGTGATAGAAGACTTTGCTAAGGCTCGGAGGAAATTATTTTAGATGGAAATTCAAGAACTACAGAAGGACTTATTTCCTATTACTATTCATCAGATACTAAATGTCATGTAAAAAAAAATTTAAAAAATACAATCACACAACAATTTTTATCGTATGTTATCCAATTTTAATTAATCAGTTTTATTAGAAGTTGAGTATTTTAGGAAAATACAGACAATAATCATATTATGCACCTATTTCAAATAATTCAAATGTTGTAATAATAAAATAAGTAAATTGTTCCTATGGAAGTTCGATAAATGGGAAAACATAAAATTTACTGCTAATAGATCTACAATAAAAATAGTGATACAAGTGTAAAGAAAACAATTCAAAAATAGTAGTTCTAACGATTAATTTTTTAAATAAACTTATATTTTTGCTTGATAATAGATTCAACTACAGTTCCTATTCTACGTGTCTCATATTACCAAAATTGTACTTAGGAGACAGACGTAATGAATTGTTGGGAGGGGGGGGCGAAAGACGAATCATGACAGCTAAACTCCAGGGGACCTGAGGATGGATTTCTCAATCTGAAATGCATTGTTTAGTTTTTTTTATGAGGACAGGTTGACTGACGCAGGTAAGTAATGTTCCACTGCTAAAATGACTGATTTTAGCTTTTGATTATTTGGTGAATAAAATAACCTCTCCTTGCTTGATTATTTCGCATTTCCAAACTTGATTATTGCTCCAAGTTTGTTTGTTCGTAAAAGACAAATAATAGAAATAAAAGCTGCAATATAAAAATAAAAGCTGCGTTAATCAATTAGCTATGAAATCTAAATTTGATGCATCATACATTTATATCATAGATGCATTCAGTCCCTGGTTTATTAACTTGTTACTGTTTTAAAGAAATATCTTCATTTTTTCAGATGATGGAACCTACAGTAATTATTAAAGTCAAGAAAACGGATGTGCAAATCGCCAAAGGTTTGTTAAAACAAGCACAAGATTATTTTAATTCTATGACTGGCCTCGTGATCGTATTATTGGTGAATGACAATGAATTCATCCCTGCAAGTCTAGATGGTGGAGTTTTTCTGTATTCAAAAAATGGATCTACCACTGTGGATAATACATTACATTCAAGATTAGATTTAGTAAAATGTGGAGTAACGCCTTTTATAAGAGAAACTCTGTTTGGAAAAAATTTAAACCGAAAGCATAAGAACTAAGCAAAGATCTACAAATAAAATTTACAGTATTTCAAATTATACAGTAGTGTGGCTTATCAATTAAATTTTAATGTAAAACACTATCATTAATAAACTGGTGTAAATAATTGATAAGACCAATATAATGTAATCATTCAGTACCATGTTTATGGTTTCTTTAAGCTGATGCAAATAACAAATTTATCTAACTAAATCACAGTGTTATTTCATCCTGTATGACAATAAATAAACTAAAGTAAATTTTATAAAAACTTATTTTATTATTTTTATATCATAATATTTCATTATTATTCTAAGTAAATGGGTGATGGGAGGGCCATTACCACCGTACCTGCACAGGTGGGTGGAAGAGTCATTACTACTGCACACTTCTAGTTGGACGGATGGGTTACTTCCACCATATCTGTATGGGTGGGTGGGAGTGTCATTACTGCTGCATAGTTATGGGTGGACGAGTGGGTCACTACCACCGTGCTATCTGTATTGGTGGGGTGGGATGGTCACTATCGATGTACGTTTTTGGGTGGGTGGGAAGGTGATTACTACTGCACATTTACAGGTCGATGGGAGTGTATTTACCACTGAATGTATGGTTGGGTGAGAGAGTCATTACTACTATAAGTGTATCGATGGACAGGAAGGTCATTACCACTGTGTATCCTGATGGATGTATTTGTATACCAGGTAATATAGTTGAATCAGCCACAGTGTTTGTCTCATATTTCAGTCTTTCCAGTCTCTTAGCTATTTGTAATGATAACCATTACCAATAATCTCTTTTCTAAATGGCTTCCTCTGAGTTTTACAATGCAGCCTCGTAGTTTAGTTTTTATTCCTTTAAATACAAATTAAGGTAATCAATGTGAGGTCCTCATCTGCTTTTTTGTTCTTTCTTGTGTAGAATGTAGTGAGTGAGATATATTGTGGTAGAGACAATTCTCCCTGACATCCATAGGATTACTTATCTAATAACAAATGATGATCGAAACATTATTCAGTTTATCTTAACTCTGTGTTTTCAGAAGTAGAGGAGCAGAAATGATTGGAATCTTTACCACAAGAAGTATAGGAACAAATTCAGGTCCATTATACAGTAAATACAGATTATTCTTAATGATGGCTTTATTAGATAAGCTTGTTTAAAAAAAATACCATCATCAAAATAAGCATTCTGGTTTTATTATTTTGTAAATATCTTGGTTGATTACAGTACCAAGTTATTTAAATTAAATTACTCTATCAAAAATGTGATCTTCAGTCATAATTGTCTTGCATTATCAGGGTTTTGACCAAATGACATATATTTGGTCTTATCATCATTTATTTTCAGTCCTACTTCTTTAGTTTCTTTCATCAGAATTCCTGTCATAGTTTTAAGTCTTCCTTATTCTCTGCTTATACGAGTACTGATATCTTTTTCCATATCCTAATTCCTAAGTCTGTCTTCCTGATCTCGTTGAGAGCCATTTTTAATTCTAAATTAAAAAGTATAGGTGATACCCCATCTCCTTGTCTTACACCTGTTTTGTGGAGTGTTCATTTTCTATGTTTACCTTACATTTGCTATTGAGCTTTGCTAACTGAATTAATTTCTTAGGAATCCCAAAGATTTCCATTTTTCCCATACTTTTCCCCTGTCCAAACTGTCATAGGCTCCGCTAAAGTCAACAAATAAACCAAAGAAATGTTTATTAAATTCTCAGTGTTTTGAAACAGCTTGTTTGAGTATGAATATCTAGTTTGTGGTAGATCTGCCTTTTATGAAACCTGATTGGTGCTCTTCTACAATCTCATTATTATAACCTTCTAAGATAACACAATTTCTTTTAAATCTTATAAATGGTGTTTGAAAGAGATATTTTCTGTAGTTTGTGGGTCTTGTTTGTCACCTTGTTTGTGCAGAGGTGCTTCTTATCAATCCTTAGATATTTCTTCTTCTTTCCAGATTTGTAACTCAATTTATGTATTTGTATTGTCAGATCTTTACTCCCTGCCTAATTATTTTTTGCATTTATACCCTCTACTTCTAAGGCTTTATTATTTTTTAAATTCTTAATTGCATTTTTCACTTCCTCTAAGTTTGGTTCTTCTATTTTCGGTTGTACATTCTCAGTAAGTATTTGCTTATGTGTTGTCTAAAAAATCATCTCCAGCATTAGGTAACTCACCAAAATATTGCCTTCATAGTTCCAGAACCTTAGTCTTTTTTATAATAACATTTTTTGGAGACAAAGGTATCCAAAATAAATTATGCGCACCTTCGTACAAAGCAAAAATAATAGGCCTAGTCTTAACATTCTTTATAAAAGACTACAATCACTAAAGCACTATACACTAGAATGACCTTGTGGTTCTAAAGTCATAGAAAGCTAAAGTACTCAAGTACTAAAGGATATTAGTTACATGGAGATGATTCAAAGACTGCTGAACCAGGTCATGTGTATCATTCATACCTGGATGATGGGCTATGGCCTCAGCCTAGTGATGGAGAAGACGGAAATCCTACTTCTCACCAGACGGAGGATCAATACTATTGTGCCGGTCTGAGTCGATAGGACAATTATAGTGTCCAAGCATGCCGTGAAGTACCTGAGCGTGAAGCTGGACACCAAGCTCATGTTCTTGGATCACATCTTCACCATAGCTGGAAAGGCTGAAAGACTAACTACCTCCCTGAGCAGGCTTATGAACAATATCAGCGGACCTGTTCTAAGCAAGCGTCGGCTGTTCATGTCTGTTATGCTTTCCGTCATCATGTACGGTTGTGAGATATGGGCTAATGCACTGAGGCAGGAGCAATACAGAAAAAAGGTAGCAGCTGTTCAGAGGAGGTATGCGCTAAGAATTGGGTCTGCATACAGAACAGTGTCGGAGCCATCCGTCCTTGTAGTTGCGAGGATGACACCCAACGACTTGCTTCCTCTTGAAAGGAAATGTGTCTTCGATTAGGGTGGTGCACTGTGCCACACCGAAGCCCGAGAACGCACCATGAATGATTGGCAAGAACGATGGGGAAACGAGATGAAAGGCAGATGGACCACTTAGCTGATCATGAACCTGCGAGAGTGGGTGGAGAGGAAATCTGGGAAGTAAATTATTATTTAACCCAGTTCCTCACTGGCCCACTTCTTCCAGGCTTATCTCGAGAAGATAGGAAAGGTCGAGAGTTCGGAGTATCGTTACGTGAACTCTGACCATGACAACACCTTACACAACTTCATCCAGTACAGGAGGTGGGAGGCAGAATGAAGACAGCTGGAAGCAGTCATCAGCCCTCTCTTGCCGGACACTATTGTTCGAACATAATTCTCAGCCAAGTGGTCTGGAACAGTGTAGTTACTTACATAGAAAGGGTGCTGAAGAAAAAGAAGAGAGAAGAAACTTAGTGCGGCACCGGCATCACTAGTCACGGTAGAAAAACCACAGTAGTAACCCAGTGAGGGTTCACTACTATTAGTTACTCTCTTGAACTAATGCGGCAAGCGGTTCCAAGAGGGAATTCTGCCTGAACCGATGGGTTTTTAGTGGGTGTGAGTCCCACACATCAATTGCCTGGAATAAGGGCCCTAACGGTGTATAATGCATTTTCCCATTGTAAAAAAAGGCAAAATGGAAATGATTACGTAATATATAACATAAATGATTCCCTGGGGTTCATTTAAGGTATATGACATTTATTGCGGGTCTTGGGCAAGATGGACCTGATATATCTATAGAGTAAAAACCTTTTATTTTTACTTTTATTTTATTTTCATTCTATATTGAACAATAAACAAGTGAAAACCAATCTACAAAAAAAGTAAATGCCTACAAATAACAAAAAGCCCTCTGTACTTTATATCAATACATTATAAGCAAAATGTCCTGACCCCAAGAATATTTGATTTTATCAAATTCATGTAGAAAAATTTATCTATAAGATCTACTAAGGTTGGCATTTTGAAAAATGTAGCAAGTTTAATACATATCAAATTTATTTTGTACAAGCATTACATTAGGATTTGTATGTATAATAAAAAATAGTAGAAGTTTATTTTAGTAAATTTAATATTTAGGAAATAAATAGAACATTATATTTATAATGTATATTGTAATAGCTATATATGTAATAATATACTATAAAATAAATAAGAATTAGTATTTATTGGCTAGAATGACTTTTAAAATTCATGAAGCTCACTGAAGATTGTTGATTACCAAATTGATAATATGTTAATAAACTCAATTAATGTCTCCCAAATACAATTCAATTAATAACTAAAGTGTTCCATTAAGCAATACGGTGCTATGTCAAATTCTCCTCGAAGAGACTTCCCTCAATTCTAAAAAGGTCTGAAAATGGCAAAAAGAATTTTCCAAATCAAAATTTCATGTAGTATTATTCATTTGGTTCGTTTTTTATGAATTGTTTTATTCTAGTATTAATTTTTAGATAATTATGAAATAAATAAAGCTATTTGCATTTGCTGAAAAATAAATTAAGTTATAAGTAAGAATATAATAAAATACATTTTTTTATTTGGGTTACTATTGATTTTAATTTGTTAAAATAAATAGAAAATGCTTTATAAACACTGCAGAGTTCATCATATTTTAATGTCAGACTAATATTTTTATTTTTCTCATAAAACCATGAAATAGCAATAGATATTTAAATTTCCTAAGGATTTTGATTGATATCTCAAAATTACTTAACTCTAGAACATTAAACTGTTGTTGGAAAAACAACTAAAAAAATCTTAATATATAAAAATGAGTATCTGAAAATTGTTGTCATTCCATCACTTGACAAGGGCTTAACAGATTTCCTTCATCTTTTTTTAAAGTTTCCTAAATTTTTATAGAATTTTCTTCAGGAAAGAAAAAAGGAAAAAATCATGAGGAAATTGAATAATTTTGGAAACCAACAGAGGAGTTTTAGTTTCATTTGTTTAGTAACAAAACAAACGAAAGGAACATTTAAAACATGTGATGTAACTGTTTCTGCAACTTATTTGTATTTGTTTAAATAAAAATGTGTTGTATTTTAATAAATCTGTTTCTAATCCTTTGGTTTGGAATAGTAATACATTGGCATACAATGATATTTTAACGTTTTTATCATCTAAAGCAATATTCATAAACTATAAAATAAAGTGTGTTCACTAAAATACAATATGGTAACTTATTAAAATTAATAAATATACATTCTTAATTAATTGGCCAGAATATTGTCTAAAGTAAAACTATCAACAACAATAAACTATTAATTAACATTTATTCTAAAGAAATCAATTTGATTTTCTGTTATTTTCTAAACATAAACAGTTCTTAAGAACATGCTATTCAACGATTAAACTGTCTAATTACAAGAACTTTATCACAAAATTGTGAGCTATTTAATAAATATATGCCTACATGATAAAATATCTGTAATCTTTGCTATACAAAAGACCCATATTTACACTATAAACATTAAATTTACACTAATTAAAAATATATTACAAAATGTCCTCGTTATTCTACTCAAGACACCGTTGATTACAACATTGTCGGTAAAGTAGTACTTTAAGGCCAGCAGTTCACAAATGTTTTCACCGCTGTGGAAGAACTGATCTCGTTGATCATGGATTAACATTTAAAGTAAAAAATGACAAAAGTCTGTGTTTGCATCAAGCTCTGTGGTCTGTTGCAGACAGAATCAACAAACCAATCAGTCTTGTTGTGCAAGTTGACACTTTGTTGGGTTCGTCCGGAGCCAATTACCAATCGCTGGTATTGTCACACTTTATTGCTGTTTATGTGATGCACGTACTTTGATGTTTCGAACTTTGTATAGTAAATAAATTATATAAAAGTCATCCACATTTACTGCAAAAGAACTAACATGACCAGTTTTTATGTATAATTGTAAAAGAAATCAGTTGTTATAGCAAATTTATTTAATCAAGTAATAAAATCGTAGTAAAAAAAGGCTGCACAGTTATACGAGTTGTGATTGGTCCTCTTCAAAGTCAAGATTGCAAATAAATTTAACACTATACAAGATCACAGGAGTATATTTGAACCAATCTAAATACTAAAGCCTGTTTTAATCGAACAATACAGCACCCATCAGGTAGTATCATATAACTTTGTCCGTTTTATCTCACAACGGTGAATACATCAAGTGTGCTGCCACTCAAAGTTATAAGACATCATTACATTTTTGTATTTTAAAATACATTTATCTTAAGTTAAATAATATGATATAAGAATTAACTCATCAGAGAAATATAAAATATTAGAGACTACAAAATATTCATTGCGGTAGTGTTGTAAAATACAGGTAGCTTAAATTTAAAATTTGAGGCAAGGAGAAACTTTGCTTTTAGAAAATTGTACAGATTCATACTCAGATATGTAACTAATTCATAATAGAACACCTCATACTGACTTGGTTAAGTTAGAGTGGAGGGCACTAGGTCAAGAATCAAATCAATAGGAGAGACAATAGATCAGCAAACGTAACGGCAAATACAAGCCCATTAAATGTATTTGTATGGTTTGGAGTATGACAATATCCTCTTGACATGCCTTTCGAAATTATACTCTGTCATACTCAGACTAATTGTAAATTCTATACAATAAAGAAGAATTTAGTGGATATTTTTTTCAGTGTAGAAATAAGTGACATCAAAGTTATCCTAGTAAATTGATGTACTGAGATATAAATTAGTTAAAAATTTACATTGATATATAAAAATTTAACTATTAAAACTATGGTAATTAATTTGAATGAATTAATCACAACATACTGTGTATGAAATACTTATCTTATTATTAATATTTTAATAAGATCTAGTTCCATAAGAGTAGTAATTATATACTTATCTTTTTTATTTTTGATGTGTTGAATTTTTTAGGAAAAATTACCGTTTATGATATACTGGCAACCCCTTTCCTAAACAGTTTAGAACCTGCAATTCCCAATTAAGAAATGTATCTAATAATTATTTCCATTTTTAATGTAAATGTATTAAAATTAAATATTTATTTGAATTGTATACACAGTATTAAAATGGCCCCTGTTGATACGGTTTTGAAACTTAAAACGGCCAAATATTTTAAGCATTTTTTTTTAATGAATAAAAATAAATCTGTTATTAAGGCATTAGTTTTCTATTTTGTTCTTTATCCGTAACTTGTAAGTAGGCTTTTGAAAATACATGCTTCTCCCAATGATCGATAATGTATAACACAATATCTGTCAAAACTTCAATGATCTTTATGCAGTATGATACATAATGTAAGAAAGAACTTGAACAAACTAGGCACTATCTTCTACAATTGAAATCAATTAATATGGAGTATCAAGTTTATCAACATAAAGATGTTCTACTGCAATAATTGTTCAAATATAATTAGTTGATTTGTTTTGAATGTACTATACAACATTACAATGCATGCATTAAACAGCAGATTACAACTGCGAGGATTTTTTTATTATTATTCCTAAGATGAAAAATGTCAAGATATGGGCGAATATAATTTCTAATGAGTGTAGTCTGTGTTAAAAACTAATTAGATATATAGATTTAAGGTCCTGTAATTGAACAAGGTGGTCCCCACAATATATAATTATTGTATGTGACTGATTTGGATTTATTGTATGTAGTTGCCTTTTTTTAATGTCCTGTAATTGAACAAGGTGATCCCCACAATATATAATTATTATATGTGACTGATTTGGATTTAGTGTAAGTAGTTCCCTTTATTTAATGTCCTGTAATTGAACAAGGTGATCCCCACAATATATAATTATCATATGTGACTGATTTGGATTTAGTGTAAGTAGCTCCCTTTATTTAATGTCCTGTAATTGAACAAGGTGATCCCCACAATATATAATTATCATATGTGACTGATTTGGATTTAGTGTAAGTAGCTCCCTTTATTTAATGTCCTGTAATTGAACAAGGTGATCCCCACAATATATAATTATCATATGTGACTGATTTGGATTTAGTGTAAGTAGCTCCCTTTATTTAATGTCCTGTAATTGAACAAGGGGGTCCCCACAATATATAATTATTGTATGTGACTGATTTGGATTTATTGTAAGTAGTTCCCTTTCTTTAATGTCTGTAATTGAACAAGGTGGTCCCCGCAATATATAATTAATGTATGACTGATTTGGATTTAGTGTAAGTAGTTCCCTTTATTTAATGTCCTGTAATTGAACAAGGTGGTCCCCACAATCTATAATTATTGTATGACTGATTTGGCTTTAGTGTAAGTAGTTCCCTTTATTTAATGTCCTGTAATTGAACAAGGTGGTCCCCACAATCTATAATTATTGTATGACTGATTTGCCTTTAGTGTAAGTAGTTCCCTTTATTTAATGTCCTATAATTGAACAAGGTGGTCCCCACAATCTATAATTATTGTATGACTGATTTGCCTTTAGTGTAAGTAGTTCCCTTTATTTAATGTCCTGTAATTGAACAAGGTGGTCCCCACAATCTATAATTATTGTATGACTGATTTGCCTTTAGTGTAAGTAGTTCCCTTTATTTAATGTCCTGTAATTGAACAAGGTGGTCCCCACAATCTATAATTATTGTATGACTGATTTGGCTTTAGTGTAAGTAGTTCCCTTTATTTAATGTCCTGTAATTGAACAAGGTGGTCCCCACAATACATAATTATTGTATGACTGATTTGGCTTTAGTGTAAGTAGTTCCCTTTATTTAATGTCCTGTAATTGAACAAGGTGGTCCCCACAATCTATAATTATTGTATGACTGATTTACCTTTAGTGTAAGTAGTTCCCTTTATTTAATGTCCTATAATTGAACAAGGTGGTCCCCACAATACATAATTATTGTATGACTGATTTGGCTTTAGTGTAAGTAGTTCCCTTTATTTAATGTCCTGTAATTGAACAAGGTGGTCCCCACAATCTATAATTATTGTATGACTGATTTGCCTTTAGTGTAAGTAGTTCCCTTTATTTAATGTCCTGTAATTGAACAAGGTGGTCCCCACAATCTATAATTATTGTATGACTGACTTGCCTTTAGTGTAAGTAGTTCCCTTTATTTAATGTCCTGTAATTGAACAAGGTGGTCCCCACAATCTATAATTATTGTATGACTGATTTGCCTTTAGTGTAAGTAGTTCCCTTTATTTAATGTCCTGTAATTGAACAAGGTGGTCCCCACAATCTATAATTATTGTATGACTGATTTGGCTTTAGTGTAAGTAGTTCCCTTTATTTAATGCAATCAATTGTAAAATAACGTTAGTAGATTTTGAGCACATCATTGATTTACACTTACTAGCATGGCAAAGCAAAGATAATTATTTATAGTACAAACGTATAATATATTGTTAGGTATAATAAGCTTCAAATCTTAAAAAAAAAACATTATTACGATAAGTATTTATGTACAAATGTCTATGCAAAAGGCAGCTTAATCCTAACAGTACAAGGATTAATTACTTTGTACTACTAAATTAATTAGTAGAAATCTAATGTGAAACCTTGACTCTGGTCACTCATTTCTGAGTGGAGTAAAGTAAATGTATCTAATATCAAACGTTATGCTAAAAAGTACACAAAAACAAAAATAAATTGGAGCAAATAATTTATCAAGCACATTATAATTATTCTCATTTCAAAAATTGTAATTTACAAACTTGCAGTGGAAGTTATCTTTTTGTATTTATCTTTTGAATGAAAAATTTATAGAACACTTTAAAACCTGATTTCTGATCATAAGAAAATGTTTTTAGCCATTAAATGGAGACCATTTTGGAAGTATATATTGATGATATAATTTGACTATAAATTTCCCAGTTTTCTCACTATATGATGCTTGCTTGGAAAAACCTTCTTTCGGTTGAGTCTCGTGTTGGTATGGATAATTGTATAATGCAAGCGCCAGCCATTCCGGAAATCGAGATTCTACGCAGGTCTTTTACTGAGCGGTCGATCTAAGCATATGGAAGCGAAGATAATTGCTAGAATGAAATATGTCAGAAACATGTTTGGTTATATATAGGAAAAACTGATGTTTTATTTTACCATATGAAATTAGGGCTAAGAAACCCTCTAACATTTAACCTGGGGACTAAAGGCTTAAAGGTTGCTTCCAAACTACCACTAATGACCAGGCAGGTAGGCCCTTGACCGGTCTTTTGGTAAAGGAACTACTGCACTAGATGTTGCTCGACATGGATATCTTGCGATAATGTCTGAACCCTCCGGTCAATGACTATGACATCACCCTAAAGATCTTTTAATGAGTATTAATTTTTTATAGTTTATTTCATACATTTAATATCTTGAATATCGTAATGGTTAGTCTTAGATAACAACACAACTAACAATACATATCCAAGTAGTTACAAATTGCTAGTATTTCTGGTACTTTTATGTTTACAGAATAAACATAAAAGACACATTTTGTAAAGAGATGCATTTACGTACAAAGTGTTTGTGAAGATATAACAAAGAGATAAGAGTAAATGTTGTGTGTAGGTTAGATGGTAAGACTGTAAATATGTACAGGGTGAATAAAAAGAGGCAAACGCAATTGAAATCTTCCATAATTTTCAATAATGATTAAAAAACTGTTGTAAGATATTAATCTCTTACAATTATTTAAGTAAATAAAAATGGCAACCAACAGAAAAACCAATGCTAAAATTAATTTTTAAGATTTGAAAAATATTTTATTAATACGAACACAATTTTCTTCTCAAAAAATTAAATCTAATATGTTTTGCTGAATTCACTGAAAATTGGTTTGAAAATCTAATTTATTGACATGTTCGATCTGCAAGACAATAAAAGTGATTCCTAATTCATAAGCCAATTCATACAAGTGTTTTATTTTTATTAAAAAAGATGTTTAATATCCTAAATGTTAAATTAAATAATGTAGGTAAACATTTTAAAATTTCGTATGACAAAAGTGTTATGGTAAATACTGAATGACACAAATGCAGTTATACAACAGTCATCCTTATATTGAGTTAACTATTCTTAATGAGTTTTTACATTTCCCTAAATACACAAATGTTTGATTTGATTAAATTCTCAATACTTATTTATTTTTCTTCTGCTAGTTAAATTGTTTAAGGCACCTACCACAGTATACTATTTTCCCTACATTAAAAAGAGAAATTATTTTACAATTTCATTATTCACATGACAAATATAATTCTACTATCTGTCAGTCCTTGCTTTGCTAAGGGATGGTTCTCTTACACCCTGTATAACGCTTGCTTACCACTCCCTCAGTGGTTCTCTCTAATTCATCACATCAATATGAATTAGATTGATTCAATCTAATTCATAGCCTACTGACATTCTCCTAAATAACTAAGTTATATAGTCTAGAAAACCCTATAAGTCTACTTTAGGGGGATGCAAAGTAGTGCAATCATTTCAGTGTTAGTAGAAATGACCTTGCACATTTCACAATAAAAACCAAATCAGCCAAGCTTTTGTGTCATGTTTATGTTTGTTATATCAGCTGTTTGAAATAAATTATAAAATGAAAGCCAATGTTACTCTTATGGGAAAAAATAAATATTGAGGAGTTGTTTCTACCCTTAGGAATGGAAGATTGAGAAACCCTTTCTTTGTCGGTCCCTATGATAGAAAAAGTTAACTTCCCTCTGAATGTCATCAAATTCTGTTCAGTGGTTCCTGTGATTTTGTCATGAGTGAGTACATGGTTTTTGGATTTTATACATTAATACTAGCTTTGCTTATTAGGAGGTACGTCCCAAACCGCCATCGTAGACTGCCTAAGTTGATCACAGACTTTTTAATTAGGTCAATGGATACTCATGTAATTGAAAATGCATTAAATAATACAAGGCAGTACAGAGATAAAAAAAAGCTTAAACTATCAAATATTTGTTTATTTACTCATCATTTTTATTTACATTGTACATTTACTTTGTTAAAAAATAACATTTTACGTCAAGTTACACCGTCCTAATCTCTATCATTCGTACGGTGAATAGGCTCTGATTGGCTGATATCGGAATATGTATGTATTACTTTATTTTAACTATTTGAAAGAAATATGTTTAAAGTCTTTCCTAGTATGCATCTAGAGCTTAAAAAGAAAATTCATGCAAAGTTTGATGGTCCAAAGTTTTATAATTTTTGGCTTTTATATACAGGGTGTTCAAAAAGTCTGGAAACCCCTTAATATTTTTTATATTAATAAACACAGAACAATGAAACTCTAGGATTACATTTTTACTGTAGTTACTGACTTTTTTGGCTATTTTAACTGTCCTTTTTCACTTTGGAGGGGCGTCCTGTGGAGGAAGTCTGAAAAATCTTAAATGTAAGCATAGGTCGAGTTATACCCCATTTTAAAGGCCATTGTTAGAGAAACATATTGCCGCAACCTGAACTGAAAAAGGACTATTCGTTTGGAAATAGCAGCCTCTCAAAGTTTGTTAACTTTACGTTACGGAGACTAAGAGGTAGAAGTGAATACTCAACCGTGTTGGTTATGTTAGGGTTTTAGCATTTTTGCAGGTACAGTGTGGGGGATAGGAAATGTCAGTAATAATCGTTTTAAAACGTTAAAAGTGTACAGTTATAATTGGGGTCATTGAGGACAATTATCATTATTAAAAAAATTGAACAGACAGTAGCCAGTTGTTTATGTTTAAATTATTTACTTTGTAAGATAATAATTACAAAAAAAAGAAACAAATCTTGGAATGTATTACAGAAGGTGCTCGAAGTGGTGTCCTTGTGTAGCTTGGCAATATGCCATGTGCTGGTAATACCCAATCATGACATGATCAACCATTTCTTCCGTAATACCATTGTGTTACAGATACCTCTTCTAATATCCGTTCCTTTAGGGCTTCAATGTTGGCTGACTTGGTCTTGTAAACTTTACCCTTCAGAACGCCAAAAAAAAAAAAATAATCTAAGGGAGAAAGGTCAGGGGATCTTGGTGGCCACTCAATTGTTCCTCTTCTACCTATCCATCTGTCCTCAAAAATGTCACCTAACAGTTCTCGGACACGCAACCCAAAATGAGGAGGGGCCCCATCTTGCTGGAACCAGATATTCTCAAACTGAGGGCCCAGTAATTCCCTTAAATGTGGTAATACTCTAGTTTGCAGTAATTCTAGGTATGTGGTGGCATTTAAGTTCCCTTCTATGAAATACGGACCCACAACACGAGTACCAAGCAATCCTGCCCAAACATTTACTTTTTGTGGGTTTTGTGTGTGTGATTCTTCCATCCACTGAGGGTTTTCTTGAGACCAGTAACGTGAGTTATGTCTATTCACAGTACCATTCAGACAGAAACTTGCCTCATCAGAAAACAGGACAAGTTTTGGAAAGTTTCCATAGAGAATCCAGAGAATTGTTCATCATGATTTCGCAGTATTGCAGCCTCCGGTCTGGGTCATCTTCATTCAGTTCTTGGTGAAGTTTTACCTTAAATGGATGAAATTTATTTTCATGAAGTATTTTATGGATGGAACCTGTACTAACACCTACATACTGCGCTGATTTTCTAATAGAGGTGTGCGGATTTTCCACAAAACACTGAAGTGTTTCAAGGGCCATTGGTTGCTGATTTTGGCCGTCCAGTTCTTGGTCGATCTTTTACAGAACCACTGTCTCTAAAGCGCTGTACGGTCTTCAACACTGTTGATTTTTGAATAGGTGGTCTATTGGGGTAAGTATCATTAAACAAGTGGCTTACCTCCTCATATGAACGAGTTCTATCCCCATAACCTCTCATCATCAGAATGGTAATTCGCTCTGTCTCACTGAGTGACATTGTAATCTAATGTAAATCTTACTAAAAATGAATATCACAAACTGATGTAATGTTTTCAACTAATGAACCAGTCAGGGTGCATAGCTTAACCTGTACGAGAGATAATTTACAAGAGATAAGATGGGGCAAACCACAAAGGTCAGTGGGAAAACCCAAACTTTCAACCGTTATCAATGGCATTTGTAATTAGAATCAGACAAACTTTGAGAGGCTGCTATTTCCAAACGAATAGTCCTTTTTCAGTTCAGGTTGCGGCAATGTGTTTCTCTAACAATGACCTTTAAAATTGGGTATAACTCGACCTATGCTTACATTTAAGATTTTTCAAACTTCCTCCACAGGACGCCCCTCCAAAGTGAAAAAGGACAGTTAAAATAGCCAAAAAAGTCAGTAACTACAGTAAAAATGTAATCCTAGAGTTTCATTGTTCTGTGTTTATTAATATAAAAAATATTAAGGGGTTTCCAGACGTTTTGAACACCCGGTATAAATGATGTCATTTGCTAGTGCTCATGTTTTACTTAGTGTAAGATCCAGCATTCAAAGCTCCAATCAAATTTCTGTTAGATAAAACATTTTTTTGATTATACAAGAACCTATTTTATTTTAATGTTGAGAGGTAAATTTTAGTTTGAACAACATAATATTAAACTAATTTGAAATTGATAACCATCACAACTTATCAATCAAGCTAACTTCAGTCATGTATATTGGATGTTTTTTATAACCAAGCAATACACAATATTTTCTAATTACATTTTAAGATGCTAACTTATACGACATGAAGTTCCTCCTTAATTGTGAATTGATAAGCAGATAATATACTAAAACATAGATGGCTACCTTAAGCAGAGGACAACTTAAAATATGGTGAAATTATGTATTTTTGAAGCAATTCATTCATTACACAACATTAATTTACCCAATCTAGTATTTAATAAGATGGCTTTATTTAGTTTTTTTTTTTAGATTTAAAAAATTGCGTAGAAATACTCAATACTCTTTTTCCATGTATGCCAAGAATGATGTGGTTTCGATAGTAAATGTTGGACTATTCATTTCAAAACTGTAAGTTAGTGTGAGGAATTTTTTAATATTTACTGTTTGACAATCTTGTCTTATATTTTAAAGGCAGCTAACAGTTTCACTTTGAAGATTATTAGATGTTTAACAAACAGAAAATTACTGAACTCACATTGATAGGTCTTGCCATTTTACAAAGTTTTTTTGTTCTTTTGTTTATATAGTTTGGTACCAGATTGCATTGGCACATAACTAGATTGTTAAAACACTGTCTGACGTTTATTGATCAGCTGATTTTCATATGGATTGCAGCAAGTGGTTGGAATCTTTCATTATTTGCGAACTTTCATTTTTGTTTTTTTAAATTGTACACTAAATATTTGTTTTGATTTAGACCTTAAAGTTGAATAACATTGGTTGGAACTACTGCAGCTTCATTACTACCAACCAAACAGTTCTCAACTCGTTTGTTGGTAGGATCTTGTGATTAAAACAGTTATTCATAACCCCTTTTATTATTATGATCATTTGACGCCAGAATGTTCCACATGGTGGGTTTTATAACTATAAAAGCATAATATAACAGCACCGATAGTTATATCTGGCAAAAAAGGAAATTTTACACAAATTTCAAACAAGGAGAGTTATGTTTTCATCACCTGAGTAAAACATTTAAAAAGTTCAGTATGTGTTTGTTTGTTCCCCAGTTACTTGTTAACGGCTGGACTGATTATCATTTATCTTAACTTATTGAATTCACTTTACCAATGTCATAACTACATATCTTTGACCCAAATCACCCTAAAAAATGACTATTCAATAGGCTTTGACACAAAAATAAAATGTTTCAGAATAATAATTAAATGTTGGACTATAATTTTTCTGAAAAAAAATTAACTACAAATCCATGAAAATTATTTCATATATACTGTTACTAAGTGTCTCAAATTGAGCGAGCCTGATAATGCTAACACCATGTGTGTGTAATGTTCATAACATTGATCCAGAATAAACCTGTATTAAATAAAAAAGAAAAAATCAGAGATTGAGGTGCATGAAAGGTTGGCTTGATATCAGTGAATAAATTATAAATTTACAATAAATTGTTTCAATTATGGTAAAAGCAAATGAAGTAAAGTATTTTGCTTTATTTAGCTGCCTGTCACTAATTAGGAAAACTTTGTTTATCTCTTATTTGCATTTCAGTCAAACCACTTCTTTCTGGCCTCATTGTTGTAAGCTGAGGTTTTTTTGTTTATCATATGTCTCTCCTATTCACTTTGATATCCTGTTACAAGTTATCCTTATATCCTAACCTCAAATCACCATTCTTATTTGTAGTTTATACATTAAAAAAGTTGGTTAATGTCTTATAACTACTCCCAACAGTAATTACAGAACATCAGTTAGGTATCATACCCAATCACAACAAAACCCTGGGTTAACTACATTTAGCAGTATAGAGGTTAGGAAGTATCAAAACAAATATACAAGTTAGTGAGTTATAAGATTGTCATGGATTTGACTACTTCAGTGAAGAGTAAGATATTTTTTTGTGTATCTCAGAATTTAATATCATGTTTTGTTCTGAATTTTTAATATGTTAATCTATTATTTGTTGTAACTACAATACTAAAACAAAGTGATTACTAGATGGAAAATCCTTATGGTTTTATTCTTATTACATTCTTACATATGAGACGCCGACCCAACGTTGTTGGTATTTTAAGGCTAATATGAATGATGATATGACTGTGGGATGAGTGTGGATGAGTGTAGTCTGGTTACTAACTGAGTTCAACTGTTCCTCAGAAAGGGCAATTTATTAATAGCCCAACATCCAGGGCAACTAAGGGACCTACAGCTTTACATGGAATCTGAACCACGTAGTGCTGGTCTGATTTTCAGCTAATTGACAAGCCTGATACTCAGTTATCTCCCCCCACACAACATCCCCACAATGATTACCACCCAACATGGACACCCCAGACATGGCGTCCGCTTGATGGTTGCTATGTTCACGCCAATAGCAACCATCAAGCGGACGCCATGTCGGTATTAAGAGGACCGAGCATCCAACCTATCGCCTACAATCTCCCAAACACTTTGTCCCCATGTAGCTGGGTTACAGCACTGCGCCACCAGTGCCGACAGATCATAAGAAAGCTCAATTTAGCACAAAACAACTTGACGTTTTGTAAATTTCCCTGATAAATTTTACTCACTGAATGAATAAATTTTACTCCTGTTACTGATATTACTCACCAAAATGAATAATAAAGGGTACATTGAGTATGATGTTTTTATAATGCTGCTTAACAGTTATTTAAAGGTCCTTAAATGAAAAAATTTTGTTGTAATACTTGAAAAAGAGACTTTAATTGACCTGAACTGAGAAGTCTTGTAATATAATTATGTCAAATTTCATGAAGAACATACTGGAGTTGGAAGTATTTTAAAATCACCTAGCATTTATATAGTACATTTTAATAGTACAAGATAAACTGAATTGAAATATTCCATTAATTAATGGATACTCATGTACTTGACAATGCATTAAATAATGCAAAGCAGTACAGAGATATAAAAGCGTATATTTACGTTAACTATCAAAAATTTAAGTAATCAAGCATTCCAATAAATTTTAAAGTTTATTTGTGAGGCCTTTTAATTACGAAGTAATCATTGTCAAACATTCACATCAATTTGTTTATAATTTATTTTATTTATAAATTTATTTATTAACTCATAATTTGTATTTACATTGTACATTTACTTTGTTTAAAAATAACATTTTACGTCAAGTTACAGCGTCCTTAACAGAAATGTGTCACTTCTATCAAGAAACTGTTACCGATCTATTTTAGTTTGACGACAGAAATACAACTTTCTAATATAATACTGTTTCAATCTAGACTTAATTAAATTATGGATTATCATAACTAATAATTTATTCATATAAGACTGTCATTTTACCATTTATGCTGTATAGTAATTAAACTGAAGGTACAAATACAATATTTTTTGTCCCTTAAATTACACATCTGTTAGTTATTAATTCTTGGAATACAGTAAAGAAACAATTAACTCATTAAATTCAGGTGGACTAGCATTATGGGGTTTTTCTGGAAGAATGGAAATAATTCCCAATTGATCCCAGTTAGTAACAACAAAAAAATGTCTTTTGCACCGTCTTTTAAATATGTTATGAAAATTACTAAATAACATACTTATTTAAAATTTTGTTATTCAATAACAATAAGAAGTAGTTTTAATTCAACTTAAACCCCTTTATTTTCTTTACAAGTCTTGTATACATGAATACGCACATTTTCAGGCTTAATGGATTAATTTGACGGATATTCATATAATTATGAACTTATTGTAGTTGTTGAGTTCTTTATCAATTAATTAAAATATATTTACAAGCTGTTGTATAATGTGTACCTTTCTAACAATGGTTTGTGTATAGCTGTATAAAATTAAATATATTTTAACTAAACATCATATAAAAAAAATCAATTAGGTCCTACTAAGTTATAGGAAAGTACAGTACAATAATTAACAAATGCCCTGAGAGCAACGTGAGAAGAAGGCAATACATAAGTCACCTTGGATTTCGCTTTAGGCACCAACTGGATCTGAAACAAATCAAACGGTTAGTTATACACAAATAGATTTCCCATTCAATGTTAAATTTTGTTTCTTAAATTATCAGCTGTTTTGTAGTCTATTGTGAAGCGCTAAAGTCCAGCCGTTCTAACTTTATCTCTGAGGTTTTTGGGCTAAACTGAAATGTCGACATAGGCAATGTCACACTAGACCGCCACAGCTCTCCTCTAAATTTTACATCTGGTGACTCACAATTGGGAAGAATGTAGGAAGGTACCATTTTTTTTTTTTTTTTTTTTTAGTGGAAATTAATATCTTTTTAGTGTTTAACTGGGAAGTACCTTTTAGAGTTTACAAATACAAAAAAAAAAACAAAGTCAATTGGACAATTTTAACTTATAAAAACTATCTGGCCCTAGTTGTGATTTATCTAGACCAGAAACAAATTAGCTGTGGGAGAGGAAGGATCCAAGCGCTCAAGATATAACAATGTTGCCAGGTTGTGCTCCTATCAGAGGTAAAGTTAGAACGGCTGGACTATAGTGTAGTCCCATGTAAGTATAATGCAGTTTAACATACATGGTAGCAGATCTCGCTAACTAACCAAATCATAGGCACAAATATTCCTATAAGATGGGATATCTATTTTAAGTGTATATAATCAAGGATACTATCGAGGGTATACTTAATGATTTATGTAAGTAAAAAAAATTCAGCAGTAATTAGAACCGATTAGATCTAGTCTTATACTCAATTTTTTAAGTATTCAGACAGAAAACTGAGTTATATGTTTTTTAACTAAGTTTAGTTAAAAATTTAATGTAAAAATTTGTTTTGTGATATTAACATAATGTAAATATATTTTCAATGCATGTGCAAATTATAATTACAGCCGCTTTTGTTTTCAGGTAAATTTGACTTAACTACTTTTTATAATAAAGCAGTCATGTGATCCGAGAAAATGTACCAGTAATTATTAACTAAAATGAAACAAAATTTTGAATTAACAACCTATGGGGGAGATAGTTACAAAAACAGGGGGAAATGTTAATTAACTAAGAACTAAGAGTCTTCAATTGCCAAAGAATCTCAGTGCATTGCAATAGGCATTTAGGGAGCTAGGAGAAATCCAAGTACCTATGGGCCCTATCTGTAGAAGTAAAGGTTCCTGAGAACTTTGTAAATGGAGAGTTATGTTCAAAAGTATCTGGGAGACATGTATATCTCTATGTACCAAATACAGATAGAGATAAAAAATCAGGAAGTTTCAAATTATGGAAATAAGAAAATAAGAGTTATTATGTTTCAGACAACGTAAAATAAAACAAAATATCCCTCAAGTTATTCTTACTCTTAGATTCTCGTTTAGGATTGATCAGATTCTCAGTAAAAGTTAGTAGTATCTCATTAAAGGAGATACGTGTCCTGTGGTGGCTTGTGATAATATATACGAAAAAATTGCTAAAAGTAAACAGTTCTACTGAAAGTAAATCCTGCAACTTATTAGTAAATTTTGTAAGTGTAAATTACATGTTTTTTTTAATATACCCATAACTTACGTTGTTTTGGATCTATCATTCACAAAAGTAATAAATCGTGGAGCATGAAGTTATAAATACTTTGTAATCTCATTAAAATAAAAAATTACCTTGTATCGGTGTCATTAGTACAGATAATGCTTATTGTACTTTGCATAATATAGGATTTAAATAATAAATAGCCATATATTTTTTAATAACAAGACTATTGACATGAAAATAATAACTTGAAAATTGAAATACCCTAAACAATTTGATTTGTCTGTGAGTAGAGATTGCTGCACTTGCGAGGTTGATAGGATACGGAGCTGTAGTCATGCTGTGGCCTCGGAGAGCTGGCACCACTGTGGTGGACAAGTTGAGATGGTCTGCGCCACGGTTCGTCTCCTCGCCACCCATGTACCTCAGGGTTGTATGGCTCCAGGGTGTTGATGTACTCTCGTAACGTCATAGGGCCCATCTCTATGCCCTCTTCACTGTCACCTGCAATAGTTTGACAAGTTAAAACCTTAATTACATAAACATTAATGTACATACTAATTCCAAATGGTCAATTTCAGAAATATGTTAAAAGGATAGAAAGAGTTCATTGAAAAAACTGTATCAGGAAGAGATACCAAAGGAGTAAGGAGAGGACTTAAACAGCTTTCTCTTTAAATACAGTTAATACCCTATGTAGTGCCTGCAGTGTCTCCTGTATAACTCTTTTTGGGTCAAAACTAAAGTTCCAGTTGATTTGGTCAGAGCTGATATTTGTTGACGAAAAGATGATAATAAAAGTCATCAAATTCCTGTCAAAATTTTGTATGTAGAGCTAAAGCACTGCTTTTAGTGTCGACTTATGGATGAATTGGTTATTCATGGTACCCATATTCAGTGCTAATGACTGATATAATAGACTCACTTCTATGGTATCTATAAAAAATGTCTTTGGCTAACACTAAATTATTAACGATTCCTTTTTTGTGCCAAAAGAGGGCTATATTTGAGGTAGGCTAGTCAACTCATGATACTCAGCCAAATGGGAAATTGCACAAAAAATAGTTTAAGCTATTTGACATCTTCTGTTTGACACAATTAACTAAGCTTTTTCATGTGGGAGACAGAAAAAATAAATAAAGAGCCTTTATATAGGCTACAGAAGAGCAAAATAAAACAAAACTGGTCAAGTTCAAATTACACTTCAGTGAGTGTGCCCCACTAGAGTGTGCCCGTAGTTGACTTTATAAACATGTTTTCTATAAATACAGCTAAAGTTTATGGCTGCATCGTTGATGAAGAGGATGAGAAGTTAGGCCAAGACTGCGAGCGGGGTGGCGGGGTGAAGGCCACTCACCCACTACCAGGGCGTGTCAATTACTACAGCACTGACCCCAACAATGTAGGGCTTCGTATCTACTTCACAAACAACGCATCGCCAATACACTGTTCGCTAACTTGACTGTTTAGCTTCATTTTCGACTGCTTTGAACAACTCAAAATGTTTGAATCTACGTGATATTTCTTTAAATTACTTCAAATGTTTAGTTTTAATTCGGTGTGCTCGAATTTTATTCGATTTTTGTTAACTGCTTCCGAATTACTCAACTGTATTGTTTGAACTCGATGTTTCCTAATTGATTCGAATAACTCAAACATGACTGCTTTCGATTGGATCAGGCCACGGTCACCTACAATAGAAGACGGCAAGTATCACGCGCATCTCCCATGACGTCGCATGGGCGAAATGGTAGCTGGATGGAACAACAAAGAACAAATAAACACACACAAAAAAACTGCCTTAATACCCGTAGTTACAATTCCAGTTGGTTTGTGGCGAATATCTTACATACAATTTAGCCGATTGCTAGATTTAGTTACCAGTTTAAACATAAACTAGGGCACACCCCTGCACGCTCAGTGTGCCAATCCTGTCACTCCATTGTTGTTCAGAGGCCATTTAGTCTGTGAATTTGTAGACTATAAAATATGAGTAGATAAACTTTATCACGTGAAATCAAAATCAAATCAATTGGCCTATGTCAAACGTGGTTATTTCATTTATTTTTGCTTAGTAGCTTAGGATGAATAATATGAATAAAATAACTGCATTCAATTAATAACCATTGAAACCTTCAACTCCATTGGGGTGGAGCCCTAAGTCGACGCAAATAAAACCACGCTTACAACCTTCCTTGGTATCAAAGCTCCTAAACTATAACAACTTGCCTTGGTATAACATTATGAAACCTTCTTATATTTACACTCCATTATTTCAAGAACTCGGTCCGTCTTAATGATACCATAATGATATGATATCGCAACACTTGAAGTGTCATTTGATATCTGCGCTAAAAAAAATACAATGGGTTTTGTAAAAGATTACGTATTTTCACTGTTTCATGTGAAACTTTATATGTCACTCTTGATTATCTATATCTATAAAAGGCAAATCCCTCACTGACTGACTCACTCACTCATCACTAATTCTCCAATTTCTCACGTAGGTAGAGAACTGACATTTTGTACACTGTTTCTTTATGTCATAAATAGGACAACTGAAGTATTTTTTTTCTTGATAAAGTACTCCTAAGGGGTATAAAACACCCTTAAAAGATTGTTCCATAAGGATAACATTTGGTTGATTTTAGTAAATTAATAACAGCTGTTTTTTGTAAATAAATAAACATGTATTTTTTGAATGTTTGACATTAAACTGTTGATGTATTTTAAATATTTTACTGTTAGTTTAATCTTCAGCTGTTAATCAAAAGTATATGAAATGAACACGCTTGAAATAGGCTAAATAGGTAGCAAAGCAATCAGTGTGAGTGAGCTATTGTAACCAAAATTAATATTGTGATTTTACATTATATAGTTAATCTACTATTTTTTGTATTGAATAGTTACATGCCAAGGTGTATCGAACGCAGCGATCATTTGAGTTGGCACGTGAAGCTTGCAGGGGTGTCCCCTAGTTTTAAATTTAAAAAAATGATGATGTAAACTTGCAGCCTGGCTACTAGATTGAATCTGTAATAATAACACATTTAACTTATATAAAATCACGTACCACACGCTTTAAATATAAATTGTACGTTTTTGTCCGCTGACAGGTTTAGTATTAAATAGTATTATTATTTAATACTAAGTTTAGTATTTATAGTAGACTGCCGAATTTCCAGCGGTCACAATGTTTTGTTAACATGAACCTGTAATCCAATACGTTTACTGTTTTTTCACCATATTTGTAGGCTTTATTTTCCTAAACTGTACACGATGAACACAGTTTGTTGTAAATGTGACGTAATGTTACCTTAATTGTATTTGACACAATCATAGTCACTTTAAACTCGGCGAGATCAAGTGGTTGATAATAATGAAGATAAGAGCGTACGAAATAGCGAAAGTATTGACTGATTTTGGTTATAATCACAATTAGAACTTAATATATTGTAAATAGCCACAATTGAAATAAATTCAGTGTTACATAGCTAAGAGTCAAGAGGGAAGCTCACTTTTACACAGTTTAAAGTACATAAATAAGTCCCAGGTATGCACCAGAACACTTATATAAAATCCGACTTTTATAATCGCTCAATAAAATGTTACCAATTATTAACATTAATATTCTATACAATATTATTATACAATTTCAGCGTTACAATATCTGAAAATTATTCAGATTGAAAACGGCCGCCTTTTAAACTAGTATCATGGACTATAGAACAAGTAAATTGTTTGTGACAAACATTGACTATTTGTTTATTTAGCCAATGCTAATATTATTACTCGTGATATTCAAGATAATGGAAATTCACATTCAATTCATGTTCAGAAGTTTACATTATGTAAACCTAGTTAATTTTTGTACATTAAAAGTTAATATTACAAATACGTGTGTATTTTTATTTATGGAGCAAATTTTGTTTTGGCAACTAATTATACGATTGTATTAACATTTGTTTAGAAAATGGCAGCATTCATTGACTACTGATTTAATTTTATTGCTATGGAAACAAACTACAAATCCCGTAAAAGTTGTATTTTATATTCACAAATTTTACAATCCATAGCATTGTAATGTATATAGATATACAATATCAAAGTATGTGCCTGATTTGCATTGCGAACTTGAATTCAATGAAAAGTGCATATTTTAGTTGAATGCTCTCATTTTCTATACTGTATTATTAGGGGAAATTGGTGTTAGGGGTAGCTTGGAGTGGTTTCGTAGTTACTTGGTGCAGAGGTATATATGCGTAGGATTCCCAATTTCAATTAGTTCACCTGTAACTGTAACCTGTGGTGTGCCGCAAGAGTCTGTTTTAGGTCCTATTTTATTTTTAGTTTTCATTAATCAATTTTGTCTCGGTAAGTTTTTTGATAGACTAACCTGTTTTGCAGATGATACTGCACTTTGTTATACCTCTGAAAGTACTTTGTTATACTGAATGGTAAGTGCATCTTATTGCACCATTAGATGCAAAGTGATCTGAATAAAATTAAAAGTGTTTTGCTGTGAACGAAACTGCATTGACTGTGAAAACAAAATATTTACGTTCTTGCCCACGAGAAAAGTTTATGAAATTCAAGATACATTTTTATTGTAAATCGTGCTTGCTTGCTAACAGCGACGGTAGTGTATGTGTAATAAGATGTAATAAGTTGGAAAAATTACATATTTACTTAATATAGTACATAGTAAGTGTTTTATTTGATAAAAAATATTCTTGGAAGCCACGCATTACTGAGTTGAAACGATGCATGTATCCATAATTAAGGAAGTTTTACTTTTGCGTTCATACTTCTCCACTTTCTGTTTGAAGACTTATACTGTTCACTGGTTGATTCTTAAATATTGAATATGTTTTTTATTTATTTTTTTTTCAAAGTTATCATCAGTACGAAAATCAGAGATTTTCTAATTTTTAGTAGTTTGGTATTGTTCATTTTGAGATATTCATTTTTGTAACGTGTTTTGAGAGTATTTTTTTTATTCGATGCTGATATATAATCTGACAGATTGAGGACTATGAATATGAGCAACACAAAACGAAGTTTTTAAGTGATCATTTTACACTCCAAACTTTTGTGGTTATTTACTATTGACGATATAGAGGTATTTCTCAAAAAAATGTGTTCTCTATCTCCTGGACTTGGTAAGCATTTATATATATATATATTTTTTTTTTCTTTTTACTATTTTGTTCACAATTTCATAGAAGTAAAATTTGATATACGTATTATTTTCCCCCCACTTAATATATTTTCTATTTACGAATTTGGCACCTACCCGCCTATTTTCATGTGGAAACCTTTTTAAATTAATTTTTAAAGTAACCTTCACACGACACCTAACCTACGGACCTATCCATAATGCAGTTTTAAATAAAACCTTAAATCGTTTTTACCAGGAGTATGTTGAAATTTGTTAATCATTCTGTATTTTGATACATGTTATTGTTTTTATTCATGTAATAGATATGAAATTGGTCCAAATTAACGGTATTAAAAATAAGCCAGTGGTGCTGGTGTATGTTATTTTTAAATGTTTGTCATTTTTGTAAAATGTGCGTACTATGGAAATAAACACATTTTATTCTATTCTATAACTCGTTAAGTGTCGCATGTTACGTACTCCTTGCAGGGTCACCCATATTATAGCTCGACTAGGAGAATATAATAAATTAATGAAACGTAATTGTGCATTGAAATGTAATGTTTTCACAGTAGAGTTGACCCAAATGCTCGCCATTATATGTACAATGATGTTTATGAAATGAAATATGGCTTTATTGACACGTAAAATCAATGTGTACAAACCGGGAGCTTACGACTACTAAGTCATTCATCTCTTACGCCCAACCAACAACAAAAACTGTATCATGTCAAAAACAATGAACTAAATACACTTGGCAAATTTACTAGACAAATAAATATCAATATATTTATTTTAATATTGCATAATCTATGACGTATTGGAATAATTCAATCCGTTCGGATTATCGCTGGTTCTCTACTGTCCATAGCAATTCCTGCTTAAACATCGTGATTAGGGAAAGTGGACTGGATTATTTGGATTTTGAACAATATAACTATCCAGATTTTCTGTGATGAGCTATATTTACTTTTTTATCAGTCAAAGTGAGTTGTGTTTCTTTTTCTTTCCCATACCTATGGTAAATACAGTCAGAAAGTCTATTACAAAATGACCATAATCCAATACAGCTAGTTAATGTATAAACATAGTCCAAAGTGCAACCACTAAGCAATGGCATGAAGCCATTTTAATAGCAAGTCCCAAGACAGTCTATTACCAAATATCCATATTACAATGTACCTAAGAAAGCCAGTTAATGTATCAACATAGTCCAAAGTGCAACCACTAAGCAATGGCATGAAGCCATTCTAATAGCAAGTCCCAAGACAGTCTATTACCAAATATCCATATTACAATGTACCTAAGAAAGCCAGTTAATGTATCAACATAGTCCAAAGTGCAACCACTAAACAATGGTATGACCAGCCATGCTAATAGCAAGTCCCAAGACAGTCTATTACCAAATATCCATATTACAATGTACCTAAGAAAGCCAGTTAATGTATCAACATAGTCCAAAGTGCAACCACTAAGCAATGGCATGACCAGCCATGCTAATAGCAAGTCCCAAGACAGTCTATTACCAAATATCCATATTACAATGTACCTAAGAAAGCCAGTTAATGTATCAATCATGTTTCAAAGTGCCTTGACCACTAAGCGATGGCATGCTAATAGCAAGTCCCAAGACAGTCTATTACCAAATATCCATATTACAATGTTCCTAAGAAAGCCAGTTAATGTATCGATCGTGTTCCAAAGTGCCTTGACTACTAAGCGATGGCATGACCAGCCATACTAATAGCAAGTCCCAAGACAGTCTATTACCAAATATCCATATTACAATGTACCTAAGAAAGCTGTTAATGTATCGATCATGTTCCAAAATGCCTTGACCGCTAAGCAATGACATGACCAGCCATGCTAATAGCAAGTCCCAAGACAGTCTATTACCAAATATCCATATTACAATGTACCTAAGAAAGCTGTTAATGTATCGATCATGTTCCAAAATGCCTTGACCGCTAAGCAATGACATGACCAGCCATGCTAATAGCAAGTCCCAAGACAGTCTATCACCAAATATCCATATTACAATGTACCTAAGAAAGCCAGTTAATGTATCGATCATGTTTCAAAGTGCCTTGACCACTAAGCGATGGCATGACCAGCCATGCTAATAGCAAGTCCCAAGACAGTTGCATGTGGCCGCCACCGGATTCCTTGCATGACTCTGTTCTAATATTAATGATGCAGAAATTGAAGAGGTCTAAATAATTAGTTTGTAAGTACATTTATCGTCTTTCCATCCCCGTAACGTTCTGAATAATTAGTGATTTAATGGCATTATTCAGGAGTAAACAAAAATATCGCTTTGATAGTTGTAAAACGAGAAATAATTTTAGCTTGAAAAATAAACTGACTTACGATAAATACATATAAAGACACACTATTGTCATATATATTTACTTTTTATTAATTAATTAGGTCACGTAATGTAAATAATTATTTGGAATTTGAATAGTTAACGTAGTTCGGCGAAGCGGCTTCGGACTTTGGAGTTCTATACCCAGAGTTCAAAATCCCACTGAGCCGACCTTTGGTACCTCACTTGTTGAATAAAGTTCACGCACAGACCTTCAGCCGTATGAACTGGTGAGTGTAGTTTTTTATAAACAATTTTTGAGTGTGAAACTCTGTATTTAAGATGTAGAGTGTTAATAAAAGTTTTAAAATATAATGTTTGCAGGTTATTTTGATCACACAACAAATCACGATTTTAAGTTGGCGGGAAAATAGTAATAAAACTGGAATTAAAAAGGTTTTTACTATATCATAGTATATTTAAATTTCCCCCCTGTATGATAATATTTGTATTTATTTATTGTAATAAATTTCTCTATATTTATATTTCCTTAATTTATTATTTTACAGTTTTTATCTTGAGTGTCAAGCTTAGTTTTTATTCAACACTGTTGTTTACTATAATTGTTGCTGTAATGAAATCTAACACAAAGTCCAACTTGCTGTTGTAAATAATTTATAATGTGTTTAAATGCATTATCATATATTTAATACTACGATGTATACATATGGCTATGAATATATATTATATAAAATCATTTCTATAACGATGAATAGTTTGTTACAGGAACCTTTCATTGCATAAGAATTTGACTAGTAAACATCCTTATTGTCTTTCAAGCGGAACTTTCCCTGTAAATAAGTAGTTAGACCTAATGTATCTGTAGAAGTTTCTATGTAAACAAATGAGCTCTGATATATATTTCTGACACACGTAAACTGAGTAGAGTCGAGTCCAGAATCAGTTCTTCCTTCTCTTCTATACGTGTTGTTTAACTCGATCATTCTAAATTCTCTAACTTTCAGAGCTCGTCTGTATCAAGTTATTTATGTTAATAATATCATATTTATTCTGATTTTAATATATAGTTAGTTTAAATTCTGTTTTAATAAAGTGATTGTATTTCACTTTGGACAATTTTAATCAACATTCTCATCAAGAAACTTTACATTGATCGACAACAACAACGAACATTCTTTACATTGGTGGCAGCGGTACGGATATTTCTCAAAGATAGTGCTTCAAATCGTTTTCCTATTTGGTGATTTAAAGACAGTGCTTCATTACAAACAGTCAAGACAATATCGTGATGTCTCAAGATTAACTTCAGGTCAACCTCATCTACTATATTAGAAGATGGTGTTCATCTCAATTACAGTTCATTCCAGATAAAATACAAAATCAAACAAAAACAAAAACTTGTCTTGTATCACGAACAAAGTCTACTTTTGAGGAGTATTTACAGAAAATCCAATCTAATGTTATTATTAATAACAACATCACTGAATATTATGACTATATCCTAAACGGCAAAGATGATATTCTAATTCCTATATCAGAAGATATAGATCCTACAACAGATAAACTTCTTAAAGAAATTAGAGAAAAAACAAATCACTTAAATGAATTAAAAGCCAGCAATCCAACATTAAATAACATAGTATCCTTAAAACAAGGTAACCGTTATATCCACTATCTTGTTGTAAAAAAATCAACCAATGACAAACTTCAGTATCAACAACTCTTTGATACAATAGAATTTCTAAAACAATATTTAATACAATGTAACATAGAATCACTAGATATTCCAAAACTAGCACAAAATTATGGACTTCATTGGCCTAAAGTAAGAACAATGATAAGATATATATTTAAAGATACAAATATTAAAATCAACATTTTCTTAAATGATCGAATCATTCCTGAAGATGATAAAAAATACCAATAATATCAGAATAGCACTCATCTTCACAAGGGGGACACTATTCATTTAAAAAAATGTTACAGAAAAATAAAACAAAAATATTTTTGGAAATCAATGAAAGAAGACATTAAAAATTTTATAAAAACTTGTGAATCATGTCAAAGAAACAAATTAATCAGAAAAAATCTAAAGAACCAATGATAATCACTGATATTTTCGAAGAACCATTTGATAAAGTAGCCTTAGATTGTATTGTCGGACCTTTAACACTCACAGAATCTGGAAACAAGTACATATTAACACTTCAAGATAACCTTACAAAATTTTCCCAAGCTTTTCCTATTCCAAATCAAGAAAGCATTACAGTAGCTAAAACTTTAGTTCAAGAATTCATATGTAAATTTTCATTACCTAAGAAGATATTAACAGATCAAGGAACTAACTTTACCTCTGAACTTTTCAAATCTATCTCTAAATTATTCAAATTAAAACCTATACAAACAACAGCCTACCATCCTGAATCTAATGGTGCTTTAGAAAGATCACATCATACATTTATAGAATACCTCAGACATTTCATAAATGAAAAACAAACTGACTGGGACGAATGGATTCAAATGGTGATATTAGCTTTCAATACCAGCATCCACTCTTCCACCAAATTCACTCCATATGAATTAGTTTTTGGAATTCCACCTAAACTTCCAACAGCAATTACACAACCTCCTGAATTCCATTACACATATAATGATTATGCTCAAAATCTAAAACTGAAGTTAAATAAATCTTATGAATTTATTTAACTTCAATTTAAGAAGTTAAATACATTCATAAGATTTATGAATTTATTTAACTTCTTATTAACTGCAAGAGAAAACCTTCTAAAATCAAAAGAAACAAATAAAAAATATTTTGACAAAAATACAACTCATAAAAATTACAACATAGGAGACATGGTATATTTGATAAATGATCAACCTACACCATCCACATCAAAAAAGCTTAATCCTATATACAAAGGACCTTATGAAATAGTATCTATTGATTCACCTGTAAATTGCCTTTGGTACAGACAAAAAAATAAATGCAGATCCAGATAGTTTATTTGGTGCAACACCATATACAAAATCATCCGGATTGTACTATGAACATATTGTAAGAACTAAATTCTACAGCAATACATGGAAACTCATAACATACCTGAATATTACTGCACTTGAGAATAAACTATCTTCTTAACAAGCAACTCTTCAAAAAACAGAAAAACTATGCAGCAATAAATTACTTGATTCATATCAAGCATGTACCACATCACTAAACGTTCTACAGAAATTACTACCCTCAATAGAAAAACAAGATGACTCAATCAAAAATTTAGTTGGACACTCAAGACCAAAACGAGGACTCTTCAACGCAGTTGGAAAAGTTTTTAAAGTAATAATTGGAACTCTACATTCAGACGACGCAGAATACTACAATAACGTAATCAACGAGTTAACATTAGAAGAAAAAGATCTACATAACTTGCTCAAGACTCAAGTTCAAGTAGTTCAGTGAACAATAACCAACTTCAACAGTACTCTTACCAATCTACATTACATAACTTGCTCAAGACTCAAGTTCAAGTAGTTCAGTGAACAATAACCAACTTCAACAGTACTCTTACCAATCTACATTACATAACTTGCTCAAGACTCAAGTTCAAGTAGTTCAGTCAACAATAACCAACCTCAACAGTACTCTTACCAATCTACATTACATAACTTGCTCAAGACTCAAGTTCAAGTAGTTCAGTGAACAATAACCAACCTCAACAGTACTCTTACCAATCTACATTACATAACTTGCTCAAGACTCAAGTTCAAGTAGTTCAGTGAACAATAACCAACTTCAACAGTACTCTTACCAATCTACATTACATAACTTGCTCAAGACTCAAGTTCAAGTAGTTCAGTCAACAATAACCAACCTCAACAGTACTCTTACCAATCTACATTACATAACTTGCTCAAGACTCAAGTTCAAGTAGTTCAGTCAACAATAACCAACTTCAACAGTACTCTTACCAATCTACATTACATAACTTGCTCAAGACTCAAGTTCAAGTAGTTCAGTCAACAATAACCAACTTCAACAGTACTCTTACCAATCTACATTACATAACTTGCTCAAGACTCAAGTTCAAGTAGTTCAGTGAACAATAACCAACTTCAACAGTACTCTTACCAATCTACATTACATAACTTGCTCAAGACTCAAGTTCAAGTAGTTCAGTCAACAATAACCAACTTCAACAGTACTCTTACCAATCTACATTACATAACTTGCTCAAGACTCAAGTTCAAGTAGTTCAGTGAACAATAACCAACTTCAACAGTACTCTTACCAATCTACATTACATAACTTGCTCAAGACTCAAGTTCAAGTAGTTCAGTCAACAATAACCAACTTCAACAGTACTCTTACCAATCTACATTACATAACTTGCTCAAGACTCAAGTTCAAGTAGTTCAGTCAACAATAACCAACTTCAACAGTACTCTTACCAATCTACATTACATAACTTGCTCAAGACTCAAGTTCAAGTAGTTCAGTCAACAATAACCAACTTCAACAGTACTCTTACCAATCTACATTACATAACTTGCTCAAGACTCAAGTTCAAGTAGTTCAGTCAACAATAACCAACTTCAACAGTACTCTTACCAATCTACATTACATAACTTGCTCAAGACTCAAGTTCAAGTAGTTCAGTCAACAATAACCAACTTCAACAGTACTCTTACCAATCTACATTACATAACTTGCTCATGACTCAAGTTCAAGTAGTTAAGTCAACAATAACCAACTTCAACAGTACTCTTACCATTCTACATTACATAACTTGCTCAAGACTCAAGTTCAAGTAGTTCAGTCAACAATAACCAACCTCAACAGTACTCTTACCAATCTACATTACATTACATTACATAACTTGCTCAAGACTCAAGTTCAAGTAGTTCAGTCAACAATAACCAACTTCAACAGTACTCTTACCAATCTACATTACATAACTTGCTCAAGACTCAAGTTCAAGTAGTTAAGTCAACAATAACCAACCTCAACAGTACTCTTACCAATCTACATTACATAACTTGCTCAAGACTCAAGTTCAAGTAGTTCAGTCAACAATAACCAACCTCAACAGTACTCTTACCAATCTACATTACATAACTTGCTCAAGACTCAAGTTCAAATAGTTCAGTCAACAATAACCAACTTCAACAGTACTCTTACCAATCTACATTACATAACTTGCTCAAGACTCAAGTTCAAGTAGTTCAGTCAACAATAACCAACTTCAACAGTACTCTTACCATTCTACATTACATAACTTGCTCAAGACTCAAGTTCAAGTAGTTCAGTGAACAATAACCAACTTCAACAGTACTCTTACCAATCTACATTACATAACTTGCTCAAGACTCAAGTTCAAGTAGTTAAGTCAACAATAACCAACCTCAACAGTACTCTTACCAATCTACATTACATAACTTGCTCAAGACTCAAGTTCAAGTAGTTCAGTCAACAATAACCAACCTCAACAGTACTCTTACCAATCTACATTACATAACTTGCTCAAGACTCAAGTTCAAGTAGTTCAGTCAACAATAACCAACTTCAACAGTACTCTTACCAATCTACATTACATAACTTGCTCAAGACTCAAGTTCAAGTAGTTCAGTCAACAATAACCAACCTCAACAGTACTCTTACCAATCTACATTACATAACTTGCTCAAGACTCAAGTTCAAGTAGTTCAGTCAACAATAACCAACTTCAACAGTACTCTTACCAATCTACATTACATAACTTGCTCAAGACTCAAGTTCAAGTAGTTAAGTCAACAATAACCAACTTCAACAGTACTCTTACCATTCTACATTACATAACTTGCTCAAGACTCAAGTTCAAGTAGTTCAGTCAACAATAACCAACCTCAACAGTACTCTTACCAATCTACATTACATTACATTACATAACTTGCTCAAGACTCAAGTTCAAGTAGTTCAGTCAACAATAACCAACTTCAACAGTACTCTTACCAATCTACATTACATAACTTGCTCAAGACTCAAGTTCAAGTAGTTAAGTCAACAATAACCAACCTCAACAGTACTCTTACCAATCTACATTACATAACTTGCTCAAGACTCAAGTTCAAGTAGTTCAGTCAACAATAACCAACCTCAACAGTACTCTTACCAATCTACATTACATAACTTGCTCAAGACTCAATTTCAAGTAGTTCAGTCAACAATAACCAACTTCAACAGTACTCTTACCAATCTACATTACATAACTTGCTCAAGACTCAAGTTCAAGTAGTTCAGTCAACAATAACCAACCTGAACAGTACTCTTACCAATCTACATTACATAACTTGCTCAAGACTCAAGTTCAAGTAGTTCAGTCAACAATAACCAACTTCAACAGTACTCTTACCAATCTACATCATACAGAACAAGTATTTAATAATAATATTTATATGATCAAGAATTTTTCTAAAGTTGCTAATTCAACAATCCAAAGTCAGTCATTGATACAAAACATAGAAGACCACATATCACTGCTTATCCTCATCCTCACTGAATTAAACCATGAATACTCTAACCTAATCCAGGCTATCCTATTTGCAAGACAACACATTCTACACCCTTCAATTTTAAATCCTAATCAAATTATTATTGAATTAACATAAACAAAAACAAAATACTTGCCAGCAAACACAAACTACCCCATACTTTTAAATATTGTTAACTGTCATGAATTTCTAAAATTATTATCTTTGTCAGTTTATTATATGGACCACAAACTAATATTTGTAATCAACACTCCAATCACAGATGACACTTTATTTAACATTAACCACATAATACATATACCTGTTCATAACGGTAATGACACATATATGTCCATAAAACCTAATTTTAATTACACAGCAAGAAGTATCAACAAACTAGTTTACATTCCATTGTTATCTTTAGATAAATGTATTGATTTAACAAATGATAGTTACATATGTACTAAACAGAAACCTCTTTATAATTCTTATGGACATCCAATATGTGAAAGTGAATTATTACTTACTCATGTATCAATATCCAAAACTTGTGATATCAGAATTAGCAAAATAACTAATGAAATATGGTATCAGTTAACAAAGAAAAATCAATGGCTATATATCATACCTCAAACTGCTCATATCACTATAGATTGTAAGAAGAAAGGTATTTATGATTCTACAATTCAAGGTACAGGATTTCTTACTTTAAACTCTAAATGTAAAGCATACACTAAATCTATTACAATATCTTCTTCATCCGATTATAGCAGTAATGTTAATATAAATCTACTTGATCTAGATGTAACATTAAATGAAGACAAAGAACCTAGAATGCCTACTCTAGAATTTGAACCTCTTCATACTCCAATTTCAAACCTTGATGATTTAAAAACAGCAAACATGAAATTAGATCAAATATCTTATCTCTCAGATCAACTACAATCATAAAAGGTCAACCTCAACCAAAATATGTTGGTTGATGTTCATGATGTAATTCTATCAATTGTAACAATTATCATCACTATATTTGTAATCTATTTCACTATCAAACTATATTTCTTAAGTGTAGATGTAAAACTGATTGTTGTATGACTCTTATGATAAGAAGATCTAATCCTCAAGAAAATGACAACGAAGTTAATTTATAACTATAAAGAACCTATCAAAGTCTTCCAAACATCCACACATCTTCGGAAACTCCTCATAATCCTAACATAACATTAACACAGTTTCCTTCTAACACACCTTCTATACCATGTAGAAGAAGTGCAAGACTTAGAGATATAATCTAATAAGTTAAACTAACAGAAGTATACTTACTTACCTCCAGACTAAATCACAAAATCAGAGACGATTTATTATTCTAACGAGGGAAGATTGTAAATAATTTATAATGTGTTTAAATGCATTATCATATATTTAATACTATGGTGTATACATATGGCTATGAATATATATTATATAAAATCATTTCTATAACGATGAATAGTTTGTTACAGGAACCTTTCATTACATAAGAATTTGACTAGTAAACATCCTTATTGTCTTTCAAGCGGAACTTTCCCTGTAAATAAGTAGTTAGACCTAATGTATCTGTAGAAGTTTCTATGTAAACAAATGAGCTCTGATATATATTTTTGACACACGTAAACTGAGTAGAGTCGAGTCCAGAATCAGTTCTTCCTTCTCTTCTATACGTGTTGTTTAACTCGATCATTCTAAATTCTCTAACTTTCAGAGCTCGTCTGTATCAAGTTATTTATGTTAATAATATCATATTTATTCTGATTTTGATATATAGTTAGTTTAAATTCTGTTTAAATAAAGTGATTGTAACTTCACTTTGGACAATTTTAATCAACATCCTCATCAAGAAACTTTACATTGATCGACAACAACAACGAACATTCTTTACATTAAATATATTTCCAAAAAAATGGAATACGTATTACTTTTGACTGTGAATAGTTCTGCTTATCTATCACACTTTGTTTTCTGTTTAGTATAACTTGCCAATGACGCGTCTCGAGATCGGGATATTTTCTGTTTAGAACATTAAGTCTCTAAACGGGAGGAAAACATTTTCAACCACCTTAGAATTTAGGAAAACTATCATTTAAGAATGTTGGAGGTTTTAGAATGTTATTAATTGATTAAAATAAAGCCATCTCAATCAAAGTTTTACTGTCAAGTGATTATCATAGTGGCTTAATGATTAGGGCTTCAGATTCTAGGGCCCAAGGTTCGAATCCCCATCTGAGCTGACTGTTGGAACTTCACTAATTGGATAATGTTCACGCTTAGGCTTGTGGCCCATGTAAACTAGCGAATGAAGTTTCATTTGTAAAATAAAATATAATTGTATTGGCTCAGTACCTAAATAAGAGTTAAGTTTGAATTAAACTGGTTTCAATGTATTAAAGAATGATACCACGCGTCACTTCAAGTAGGAGGCTCTCCCGCGTCGGACGGAGGATTCTCGGGATGGAAGGGTGGATCTATTATTTCCAATGTTCAAATGAAGTTGCCAGTAATAGTTTTTAGTCAAATCGACATGTCGTTGTTTGTAGTTACATGCCGACATTAGTTAATGAATTGCGTGCCAGCAAGGGTCGTGTGGCGCCGGAGGGTGAATAACCCCCTTCCCCGCTGTTCCTGCAATAGCCACCTCCTCAAACACAACACCTCGAACCGAGCATGTCGAACCGACTCGTGTCTTAACTGACGTGCATCCTACACAAAGTCCAACTTGCTGTGTAGTTTAGCTTGCATGTTAGAAAATCTAAAAAGAAATCTAAAAATAAATGAATGATATACACACGAGGCAACAAGCGTTATTAAATTATATTGTGAAAATGAACAATGAGTGAGGGTTACCAGACTGTAATAGAATTGATTATAATAATTATAATCTATTCTAACAGTTTGAATCTAATAATTTTAGACACTATCAGTTTGTATTGCTATCTGCTTACGAGTTATGAATCAACGGCCAGTCTACTATGAAAATCTGGAAAATATTAATTTTTGCTTTACGTAATCCATTAACACTGAATATAGTTGAACACCCACGATTCTTGGCTGCCTATTCAGTCCCACAAGACACTTAAGGCGTCTCGTGGACAACACACCCTCACAAGGCTCACAAGACGTTTCGTGAACAACTCAACCTCACAAGACACAACACGTTTCTTGAACAACTCTACCTCCCAAGACCAAAATTTCGTGAACAACTCTACCTCCCAAGACTCACAATGTAACTTTAGATTGCAAGTATGTGGTCTACGTCTCAGAGCTTTCATTTGACGAAAATTATTTGATTGAAACCTGTTTATCCAAAATCCTTTACAAGGATTAAGTGGCTTATAGGTAAGCCCAAATTGCATTGGTTATAAAATGAAAATTTGTTCTTGGTTAATTGCAAAATTAGTTCAAGAAGTCGATGATCATGAGTTGTTGACATGAACACTACTTATCACTTTTGTATCAAATGTTGCTTTCCATACATTTTTGAGAATGTCAAGTGAATTGACGGTAAAACGTCACCAGAAAACATTTGGTATCGAAATTTGATTACAGTTATGATTACGTGATCACACAAGGTAAACCAAAATATAACAACACGTTTTGTATACCTGGAGGTGGACTACTCGACTTATCTGTAAGCCTTATCAGTACTGGGCTCTGATATGCTTGTAATTACATTGTGAGAGTACCTTCATGTAAGAGCTGTCTGGTCTCCATATCTGTAATAAGGGTTCCAAGTAATTCACAAATATTGCTCTCTTGCAGCATCAAGTCTTCTTGTACACTAAACAATTTCTCTAATGAGTTATAAGTTTAAGTCATAAACTTGGGTGTCTCTAAATTTTGATAAACTTTAATTTTAATTCATATGACTACTTGTAACTAACATGTTTAATTCATATGACTACTTGTAACTAACATGTTTAATTCATATGACTACTTGTAACTAACATGTTTAATTCATATGACTACTTGTAACTAACATGTTTAATTCATATGACTACTTGTAACTAACATGTTTAATTCATATGACTACTTGTAACTAACATGTTTAATTCATATGACTACTTGTAACTAACATGTTTAATTCATATGACTACTTGTAACCAACATGTTTAATTCATATGACTACTTGTAACCAACATGTTTAATTCATATGACTACTTGTAACCAACATGTTTAATTCATATGACTACTTGTAACTAACATGTTTAATTCATATGACTACTTGTAACTAACATGTTTAATTCATATGACTACTTGTAACTAACATGTTTAATTCATATGACTTCTTGTAACTAACATGTTTAATTCATATGACTACTTGTAACCAACATGTTTAATTCATATGACTACTTGTAACTAACATGTTTAATTCATATGACTACTTGTAACCAACATGTTTAATTCATATGACTACTTGTAACTAACATGTTTAATTCATATGACTACTTGTAACTAACATGTTTAATTCATATGACTACTTGTAACTAACATGTTTAATTCATATGACTACTTGTAACCAACATGTTTAATTCATATGACTACTTGTAACTAACATGTTTAATTCATATGACCACTTGTAACTAACATGTTTAATTCATATGACTACTTGTAACTAACATGTTTAATTCATATGACTACTTGTAACCAACATGTTTAATTCATATGACTACTTGTAACCAACATGTTTAATTCATATGACTACTTGTAACCAACATGTTTAATTCATATGACTACTTGTAACTAACATGTTTAATTCATATGACTACTTGTAACCAAAATGTTCAATTCATATGACTACTTGTAACTAACATGTTTAATTCATATGACTACTTGTAACTAACATGTTTAATTCATATGACTACTTGTAACCAACATGTTTAATTCATATGACTACTTGTAACCAACATGTTTAATTCATATGACTACTTGTAACTAACATGTTTAATTCATATGACTACTTGTAACCAACATGTTTAATTCATATGACTACTTGTAACTAACATGTTTAATTCATATGACTACTTGTAACTAACATGTTTAATTCATATGACTACTTGTAACTAACATGTTTAATTCATATGACTACTTGTAACTAACATGTTTAATTCATATGACTACTTGTAACTAACATGTTTAATTCATATGACTACTTGTAACTAACATGTTTAATTCATATGACTACTTGTAACCAACATGTTTAATTCATATGACTACTTGTAACCAACATGTTTAATTCATATGACTACTTGTAACTAACATGTTTAATTCATATGACTACTTGTAACCAACATGTTCAATTCATATGACTACTTGTAACCAACATGTTCAATTCATATGACTACTTGTAACTAACATGTTTAATTCATATGACTACTTGTAACTAACATGTTTAATTCATATGACTACTTGTAACTAACATGTTTAATTCATATGACTTCTTGTAACTAACATGTTTAATTCATATGACTTCTTGTAACTAACATGTTTAATTCATATGACTACTTGTAACTAACATGTTTAATTCATATGACTACTTGTAACCAACATGTTCAATTCATATGACTACTTGTAACCAACATGTTTAATTCATATGACTACTTGTAACCAACATGTTTAATTCATATGACTATTAAATATTAAATATTAAATATTAAATATTAAATATTAAATATTAAATATTAAATATTGAATATTAAATATTGAATATTGAATATTGAATATTGAATATTGAATATTAAATATTAAATACTGAATATTGAATAGTAAATATTGAATATTGAATATTGAATATGGAATATTGAGTATTGAATATTGAATGTTGAATATTGAATATTAAATATTGAATATTGAATAGTGGATGTTGAATATTGAATGTTGAATGTTGAATATTGAATATTAAATATTAAATATTAAATATTAAATATTAAATATTAAATATTAAATATTAAATATTAAATATTAAATATTAAATATTAAATATTAAATATTAAATATTAAATATTAAATATTGAATATTGAATATTGAATATTGAATGTTGAATGTTGAATATTGAATGTTGAATATTGAATATTGAATATTGAATATTGAATATTGAATATTAAATATTAAAATATTAAATATTAAATATTTAATATTAAATTAAATTTTTAATTTTTATTTGCCTTATATTATTAAAGACAATCTAAATTTTAAATTACAAATTTTAAATTTAAATATTAAATATTAAATTTTTAATATTAAATATTAAATATTAAATATTATATATTAAATATTAAATAGTAAATATTAAATATTAAATATTAAATATTAAATATTAAATATTAAATATTTTAAATTTTAAATTATTAATATTAAATTTATTTACAATATTTTACTCACACTACTTGCGTTGTTACGTTTTTATATTAGTACAAAACCCCAATTTAGCCTATTTCAAAAGTGTTCATTTCATTAGTTGTTTTTTTTTTTTTTTTTTTTAAGCTGAGGATTAAACTCTAGTATAATATTAAATGTCAAACAAACAAAATAAGCATATTTATTTATTTACAAAACAGCTGTTATTAATTTACTAAAATCAACCCAATGTTATTCTAACACTCTTTTAGGGACGGTTTTTACGCCTTAGGAGTTCTTGAATCAGAGGAAAATACTTTAGTTGACCTAAAGAAACAGTGCACAAAATTTCAGCTCTCTACTTGAATGGGAAGTTGGAGAATTAGTGATGAGTGAGTGAGCGTGTGGGTTTTGCATGCATTTTACATATAAAGATATATTCGAGGAGTTAATTTTCAAGTTAGTTGGGCTTACGGTCTTTGAGATTTTATAACAAGTTAAATAATAACATTTTCCCACCTTACTTATATAAATAAATATATAATATCTTAATATTTAATCCTCAGTTAACGTGTTTTTAAGCATCCGCCCTCACAGACTTGATTCAATCAGGAATCGATTCTGTAATATCCCCATTGAATACCATTTCTCTTCATTTTCTCACCCACTTAATGTCACTCCTTTCATAGTTGTATGAGATTGCGCCCTTTTGACGTTTGGTATTAAACATTACAATTAACATAAGACCTTATTCCGTTGTCGGTTAATATAATTCTATTGGTCTTCTTCAGTTTCGACACACTCATTTTAAAAATTTTAAATTGTTCTCAATTAAATCAAATTAAAATGTATTAAAAGTTTTTAAACACAACACAGGATACATTTAAACACAAACCTCTCAAAACACATACACTTACGAAATTAAACTTATAACAATAAAATGAATGTAACTCTTTGTATCTATCCAGTGTGTCATTGCATTACAGCTTAATTTTAGAACGCATAAAAGTGGGGGATGTAACTTATTTTTTTATTGCTTTATTTTTTAGATAGCCACTATTTTTAATGTTTTACAGTATAATTTTTATTTCCGAAACTATATGCCTGATTAAGTTGAACATTTAATTAAAAAACAGCATTTTTCATAAAAGAAGTACATCAAATCAATTTTTTATGCCACTTTCAAAATGGCAGCCATTTAATAAGTTTGAATTAAAATAGGTAAAACACTATAATAACACGATTAAAATAGCTCATCGTACAAAAAATTCAAATATTGCTTTATAGATAGACCACTAAACTGAATGCACCTATATAAGTGAGATGGACTGAGTGGTGGAAGTGAGAGAGATAGAAATACTCTAGTTCCATTTATTGTTGTCATGGTAACTAGTAATATGACAGGACAAGGGGCTGGCAGCAAAGTACCAAAGCCCCGCCCACTGCGTCATTAGCAGCACTGGTTAGTTTGATTTAACAAATCAAGCTTAGAACGATTAAATTAAATCATTATTTAGTAACTAAACAAACTTCTAAAGTTCATTACATTTTTTCTCTTTACGACTTAACGGTGTTGTGAAAGTTGAACTATTGTCGGAGGAAGTTGGTCACGCCCGTGAAGTAAAGCAGCTTAGCTGTGAAATCTCTGCATGTGCTAATATAACTCGCAGGTCGCTTTCTGTCCGGCTCAATTATAAATTTCAAAAATAATGATTAAATGTAAAAGAAATTGGCTGATAAATAATGGAAGTGGTTCATTTTATCTAAGACATTTAATAATTCCGTTTTATTTAACTCCCTCCACGTTTTAGTCATGAGATTAATAAATAAAATGGATACTTATTTAAGAAAAGGTGAATATTATCTTTTTCTACATTTAGCTAGCAAATGTATACAATCAGGATATCTAAGTAACGAAGAAATAAAATAAATGTTTATCTGACATTTTTGTTGTTTTTTATACATACTATCACCACCTTAAATTATGGTTTTAGACACGTGATATTTTTTATAAATAAGAACCTGTTACAGTCTATTTATAAGTTTGTTCTTCTTGTACAATAATTTGTCAATGCCCGTAACTGAACATGAATAACTAGTGAATAATAATAATGTTTAACTAATGAAGTTAATAAAATATAACGGAATATATTGTGATTTCAAAATTATAAAAAAGATTTGTATATAAAGGTGGACCAGACAGGTTTTTCATTCTTACCATTCAGGAATTACTTGGCAATTTTTTACACTCTCCTCGATTTCCTTTTTCATACTATTTTTTTGTAGTAGTAAAATAAATCTTACTTTCTCTTACAATTCGTTGCTGATTTAGGTTTTCCTTTATTTTTTTCGTTGCTTTGTTATTTAAAATTTCGAACTAATAGTGTAATCTAATTCGATCTACCAATGGAAAAGAAAATTCTACCATTCAATATTGAATGAAACCCCCTTTCTGAACCCTTTATCTTCCATAGTTTTCTGATTCAGTTTGCTTTTAGACTTACACAATAATATAAATCGTTTAATAGTTTTTTTATTTTTTTTATGGCGAGTAGGAATAAAAGCTTATAGATGTGCCCTTCGTTATCTTAAAATTTAATGGCAAACGCTCTAAATAAAAACGCAAAACAAAACAGGAGAAAAAAGAAATGGAACAAAAAATATGACGTGTCCTACATAAAATAGCACAAGTATTTGAAAAAAGAACTTTCCACTTTTATGAACTTAATATATGTTACCATCCTTCCCAAAAATGAAAAATTCACTGCAAAAACTTTCAAGACGACTGTTATTCGCTTCGTGAAATCTTGAAAATTTACATTGGAAATGGCGACTCAAAATGCGTTGTAAAAATATATTTGAAGCCCCAATCATACCACCCCCTGGTCGACCACCAAGACATGTAAGTCGATATCCCGGGGTGAGTTAAAAGCCGATGTTAGCTTACAGTCGAGGGGTGTTTGCTCCCTTGCTGGAGAACAATAACATGGTCCGAGGCTAAGTTCTACATGTCAGTGATATTATCACAACACTCGTTTAAATAAACGCCTGGTTACGAGATTTCAAACTAAGATTGTTTTTCTCTCGACAATAAAGTAGCCTACATTTAATTGCACTAATATTCTGTTATATTAAAACAATTATTCGTTTAACTATACGGCTTTAAAGTACAGAGTTGAAAATAAGTCCTGGTACGGTTAAATAGTTTCTCAACTGTTCCAGATGAAAAATGTCTAATTGGTTAGGTTAGGTTAGGTTAGCACAAAAAAACAGTATATAAAATTCTACTTTTTGGCACAACTGTATAATTTAGATCCCTTCCTGGGGACGGCCCGCTTGGAATAGAAAGAAACTCTTTAATAAAAGCATATCTAATAGGCATAGCAAATTAAATATATTTATTAATAGAAAACAATACCACAAATGTCATTTCAAATGGCCCACGAACTTGGAACTGACATCCATTCGAAGTGTGTTACATCGCCATTGGCTAAGCACTATAAAATTGTGGAATAGTTAAATTATCATTCGACCTATTATTAGAACATGATTCCAAAAATCTTATGTGAAAATGGCTATTTTGTGCAAAATCATAATAAATTAATCACAGAAATGCGTTTAATTTCTAATGGCTACTGTTCGGTTGCTTGTTGATACGCAACGGTGGTTAGTTAGTTGGTTTAAAGAATAAAATATTGAAAATTTAATATAAAAATATTATTAACACTGAATATGAACTGTTATAATTTAGATGAATGAATAAAACAATGATATAATATCGGAAACTAATCTATAATAATTATGACAGTTAAAAGTGCATTGAAATGAACTAAATTAGGAGGACAGTGTCAGCCGTTGCTTCTCGCTTCTAACTTGACACTGTCCCCTTCCCCCGAAGGGAGTGGGCCTGGGGATCTGACCTTCACCAGCCATGGCGAAGACCCAACATACCATATTAGACCCGGTTGTTCATTGGAGGTAAAGTTTGCAGAATTGCATTATACTGATAAAGACCTTCAATTTGATATCCATCCCTGAAAGGGTTAAATTATGCTCGTATTAAATGTGTTCCTAGAACCCTAAGCGGCCGCCCCAAGAAGTGATGTAAATTATTCAGTTACGACAAAAAGAACAATTTTATATCGTGCTTATGAGTGATAAGTTTTATGCTTTATCTGAAACGGTTCAGAAAACGTTAAGCTGTAGAGAGACTTATTCTCCACCCTGTATTCTTTCAACTATAGATAATAGTTTTATTAAATATTGTTTTACATTCATGATTTGGTGTCGTACTGTTTTATTTTTTATTTATTTATTTATTTTTTTTATAAAATAAACATGAATTGATTGGAATGGATGGAGAGGAGCGTTTGTGTTGCTCCTAGTGGTGGTAGAAAAACGACGATTTTCTTAGGTAGATTATACAGGGTGAGTTTTAAGTCTGTTTCCAGCTTATAATTTTTTTTTTCTTTTCACATATGCTATTAAATCAATACTAACTCACAGTAAGATTTGAGTGCTTTATTGAAATTAGGGGTCACTTAGGATCCAATGTCTAGGAGTCAACTTCAAAATTTTAAAAGGGAACGTGGTCATGTGATATGTCATTTAACATCGCCATTTAAATCTGGAAAGGATAGAGCAATAAGAATTTAAAAAGGATTTTTAGTTTCTAATTATTTTGTTATTTTATTGAACTGGCCATTGCCTACGTATTTTCTTAATTAAAACTTATTTGTCATGGCTAAACAAAACCAGATCTGTGCCTTTACTGTCTTCAAGGGTGTTATTAGTTTTAGCCATGATAAAATACTATTAATTAAGAAAGTACATAGGTGACGACCAACTAAAGAAAATAACAAAACAGCCAATAACTAAAGAATTACATATTCTTATGAAATTCTGATTGCACTATAGTTTTCAGCTTGAAATTATGGTGTTAAATTACATATCATGACCACGTTCCTATTTCAAGTGTTAAATTTGACTCTTAAATCATGGACACCAAGTGTTCCCTATTATCGCTTAATATTAGTATGGTTCTAATATTAATTCAAGAAGCATAATCAAGAAGCAAATACTTTATAAACTGTGGAAACCTAACACGGACAACCCAGACTTCTTTAGTAGTGTCTACGTCGATGGCAACGTTGGGTGGACGTTTTGTCGTTATTAAAACAACTGAGAATATTTGCTATTGCCTACAACCACCACAACATTTATTGTAAAGAATTCTTTACGATTATTTAAAATCGTAGGCTTCTTTTAGAACCTCTTTCTAATACAGATTCATTTAAACTAAAGACAATGCTATGTGTACACTGGACATATCTCTGGTAGAAATATTAAGTTATAATGGTGTAATAATTTCATTTATCGAATTGAACCTTTGCAGGAAGGGAGAGGGCCGGACCTTCACGGCAGCCAATTGGTTTGCCAAACCTATCGAACGAAGACGTCACTCCATCGACCTATGCGGTAGGGTTGCCCTATCCTGTAACCATCCCAGTAATTACAGAGCACCGATGGGTTATCTAACGTGATTTAAAATGTCTCGATTGATTAAAAATCTCGATCTGAAAGTACAGACTGCAGCTGTGCAGTAATTCAAACATAGACATAGTTCGAAGTAAAAGTCTAAATTGTTAAGAAAGAGTGTTAGAGCACTTGGTAAGTATCAAATGCAATGGACGTTACGGTTATGTCAGGTAGGTTTAAGTAAGGTAAGGTAGGTTAGGTGGGCTACATTAGATTCTGTTAGGTAGGTTAGGTTAGGTCAGGTAGGTTAGGTTATGCCATGTAGGTCAGGTAAGTTAGGGTGTAACAAAGTTACATCACTGTTAAGTACCTAAGTTAGGGTGTAACAAAGTTACATCACTGTTAAGTACCTAAGTTAGGGTGTAACAAAGTTACATCACTGTTAAGTACCTAAGTTAGGGTGTAACAAAGTTACATCACTGTTAAGTACCTAAGTTAGGGTGTAACAAAGTTACATCACTGTTAAGTACCTAAGTTAGGGTGTAACAAAGTTACATCACTGTTAAGTACCTAAGTTAGGGTGTAACAAAGTTACATCACTGTTAAGTACCTAAGTTAGGGTGTAACAAAGTTACATCACTGTTAAGTACCTAAGTTAGGGTGTAACAAAGTTACATCACTGTTAAGTACCTAAGTTAGGGTGTAACAAAGTTACATCACTGTTAAGTACCTAAGTTAGGGTGTAACAAAGTTACATCACTGTTAACTACCTAAGTCAAGGTGTAATGTAACAAAATGTTACATTGTAGGCCTGTTCTAGAAGCTTTAATATTCTTTTCTTGTCTCAAGTTGGAAAAGTTAAACGTTGTACATGCCTATTGGACTAAATAGTTTATGTTAGTTAGTAACTTCACATCCAATATAGGATGGCCCACAAGGAGATCCACTAAAATAATAATAGTACGCAAAGGTCAAAACGTACACAATTTTAATGGGGGTTTCTAGCAAATTAAAATCCAAACTACATAATCATCCCAATCACGTAGCCCTGAACTTATTAGACAAGCCTAATTCAAGATTCTAATCTATCAAAACCCAAACCTAATCTATCAATGTCCAGCCTAGCCTTATTCTAAAAATGATTCGATTGCAGAACCCTTGTCGTATTCGTAAACAGGACTAAATTCCGCATAATTTGAGTACCCATATAATTTATTTACGGAAAAATATTTTTCCGTTATTCCTCATTTTCATATTATCCGGATTTTGCGCTTAAATAAAAGTAGGCCTACGTTATTTAAATTTCTTAGCTATGAATCTACAGTGAAAAAAATCAGTAAATAAATCGACAAGGCCCTTGTTCTACATACATGAAAAATGTCAACAATCCAACGGCGAAGTAACCGTGATCCAGGTACATGTATGTAATGCAAGTATTGCATCGACTTTATTGAAGGCACTGTACTCCACGCCCGGCATGCATGGCTGCTATTACCAACCATCTTGCCTGAGGTAAGCGAAAGTAAGAAAACAATGGCTGGGATGTATTAGTTCGGGGAAATCGATATTTTCAGTGCATCACTGATACATATCAAACTCCTGTAACCTAAGATAATACTCTAAAGTCTCACACATTAAACATGGTGATTAAGAAAGTACCTCACCACCCTAATAATTTCTGAATGATAACAGATCAATAAATAAAACTTGGTACATCATTACTGCACATATGAATCAACTGTTTAAAGTAACTATCATTTTCTGTAATATAAGTGGTATGTTATAAAAATAAATGACAAAATTTATGTTTGCTTTAAAATATTTGTAGAGTAAACGTTCGAATTGCTAACCCTTGTTCATAACAGACTTCATAAAGTACCAACCAACCAAGGATCAACCTTATTGGCCGTTTGTGGTATTCATTTTTGCTAGAAACTAAAATAAGTGTACTTTACCTTCACGTCAAACAGTTCACAGCGTGGGATGGTGAGAATACTAACTACATGTTTCGCCGTGAATACGGCATCTTCAGGTTGAAGAACATAAATAAATAAATAAGTCCTAGTGGGATGCGTCACAAATTAATTAAAATCTATCAAACACAGTTCGCACAAGGAAACAAACAACATTAAAACTTTTTGGTAGGCCTACCACACACATTTCACGGTCCACGGCGTGATCCGGAAACAGACTGGAAACAATTCAGTTAAGTTACTCCTCCCACCACTCTTCTGTTATCAGTAGGGCAATGGTCGATTTGTCCAGGTCCACTGCTTAGAGACATAATTTTGTTGAAAATAGAATGAGACTTAAATTTTAGTTTTTCGTTAAGTATGGAATCTTTGGTATCGTTGTTACTAAAACTTCTATAAATTTCAAACTGTTCCAGGGAGTCTAATTTGCTTCCTTTGTTGCAAATATGTAAAATATCTAAGCCAGTACTTAAATCGGCCATGGTGTGATTTTTGTCAACCAAGTGTTGAGCAAAGGTCGGGCTTTTGTTTGTCTGCTCGGGAGTCAGGACGGTGTTCCTTATAACGCTGAGCAAAGGTTCGCCCCGTTTGTCCAATATAAAAATTCTGACAGTCCACACAAGAGATTTTATAAACGCCGGATTTATCTGTTTTGTTTTCGATAGACTTTTTTAATGACAACACATGTTTTGTTTTATTTGTAGTTCTGAAGACTAGTTGGAGGCCATGTTTTTTGAGGTCCCTCTTTAGGCTATTCTGGATTAAATGATTATATTCCACACATACGTATTTATTTTCTTGGGGTCCAGTAACTAAAACTGTATTATCTTTATTTTTGTGTTTGGAAACGATCCTGTCTATTATACTGCTTTCATATCCGTTGGAAATCGCTATATGTTTTATTAAGTTTAATTCTTTGTTATAATCAGTAGGCAATAAGGGAAATTTTAGCATTCTGTGAGTGAGGCTATTAAAAGCAGCAAGTTTCTGTGACATTGGATGGTAGGAAGTAGCATGTATTGTTTGGCTCGAAGTTGTCGGCTTCCTGTAAATGCTATAATGGAACTTGTTAGCTTTCTTTTCAATAGTTATATCTAAAAAATTGATTTTTCCATCTTGTTCAGTGTCTAAGATGAATTTGAGTTTGGGCGTTAAGTAGTTAAGTAATAGATTCAGCTGTCTTGTGTTCCCATTGAATAACATAATGGTATCGTCCACATAACGGTTGTATAGTGAGATATTATTTCTGTATTTATTATTTTCGGAAAAAATAAATTCATTTTCGATGTAGTTGAGATAAATGTCAGATAATATACCAGATAACGGCGAACCCATGGCTAGGCCGTCCGGTTGGGAGTAATATTTGCCTTCAAATGTAAAGTAATTCTGTTTTAACACTTCTTTCAGTAGAATTAAAAGTTCTAAAATGGCTTCAGGCAATAGGGTGGAGTTCTTTGATAAATTATCTTGGATTAATTCTATGGTTTTGACAGTTGGTACATTAGTGTATAGGTTTACTACATCGAAAGAAGCTAGGGTTTGATGCATTTGAATGTTAATATCTTTTGTATTATGGATAAATTCAAAAATTCAAACGAATTTTTCAGACTGTAGTTATTAGTTAGTTTAATGTGGTTACGCAGAATTTTCTCCATCTTTTTCGCTATTTTATAGGTGTGTGCAGAAGTGAAATCTATTAATGGTATGATTGGTATTCCGGTTTTATGAACTTTGGGCAAGCCTTTGAATCTAGGTGCAGAGGGGTTCATTACTTTTAAGTATTTTGCTTCATCTTTGGTCAACATTAATTTTGACTCATTAATTAACTTTTTTTATTTTCCTTTGATAGGTTTTTGTAGGATCTTTAGTCAGTGGGGTGATATTATTTGCTATTAAAAAATGGTCTACCTTTTTGACATAATCGACTTTGGGGTTGTATTTCCCGTTTTAATTTAATTTTAATAATTTAATTTAATTAATAAATTTAATTTCATTTCTCAAAAACTAGCCATTCAATACAAGAACATAAAATTAAAATTGTCAAACACAGTACAAAACATAAAGTTTAATAAAGATTGCCTACGCCATGACATTAAACCAAACTATGTACACGAAGTAATAAGGAATAAGTCAATTGCAGCACAGAAAACTAAACATAATGCGGAAAAATGTGAAGGTAAAGTACTCTTATTTTAGTTTCTAGCAAAGATTAATACCGCAAGCGGCCAATAAGGTTGATCCTTGGTTGGTTGGTACTTTATGAAGTCTGTTATGAACAAGGGTTAGCAATTCGAACGTTTACTCTACAAATATTTTAAAGTAAACATAAATGTTGTCATTTATTTTTATAACATACCACTTATATTACAGAAAATGATAGTTACTTTAAACAGTTGACTCATATGTGCAGTAATGATGTACCAAGTTTTATTTATTGATCTGTTATCATTCAGAAATTATTAGGGTGGTGAGGTACTTTCTTAATCACCATGTTTAATATGTGAGACTTTAGAGTATTATCTTAGGTTACAGGAGTTTGATATGTATCAGTGATGCACTGAAAATATCGATTTCCCCGAACTAATACATCCCAGCCATTGTTTTCTTACTTTCGCTTACCTCAGGCAAGATGGTTGGTATTAGCAGCCATGCATGCCGGGCGTGGAGTACAGTGCCTTCAATAAAGTCGATGCAATACTTGCATTACATACATGTACCTGGATCACGGTTACTTCGCCGTTGGATTATTGACATTTTTCATGTATGTAAAACAAGGGCCTTGTCGATTGATTTAATGATTTTTTCATTGTAGATTCATAGCTAAGAAATTTGAATAACATAATTTTATTTAAGCAGAAAATCCGAATAATATGAAAATGAGGAATAACGGAAAAATATTTTTCCGCAAATAAATTATATAGGTACTCAAATTATGCGGAATTTAGTCCTGTTTACGAATACGACAAGGGTTCTGCAATCGAATCATTTTTAGAATAAGGCTAGACTGGACATTGAGAGATTAGGTTTGGGTTTTGATAGATTAGAATCTTGAATTAGGGTTGTCTAATAAGTTCAGGGCTACGTGGTTGGGATGATTGTGTAGTTTGGATTTGCTAGAAACCCCCATTAAAATTGTGTAATATTATTATTTTAGTGGATCTCCTTGTGGGCCATCCTATATTGGATGTGAAGTTACTAACATAAACTATTTAGTCCAATAGGCATGTACAACGTTTAACTTTTCCAACTTGAGACAAGAAAAGAATATTAAAGCTTCTAGAACAGGGCCTACATTGTAACATTTTGTTAAATTACACCTTAACTTAGGTACTTAACAGTGATGTAACTTTGTTACACCTTAACTTACCTGACCTACATGGCAAAACCTAACCTACCTGACCTAACCTACCTGACATAACCTAACCTACCTGACCTAACCTACCTGGCATAACCTAACCTACCTAACCTAACCTAACCTACCTAACAGAATCTAATGTAGCCCACCTAACCTACCTTACCTTACTTAAACGTACCTGACATAACCTAACCTACCTGACATAACCTAACCTACCTGACCTAACCTACCTGGCATAACCTAACCTACCTAACCTACCTAACAGAATCTAATGTAGCCCACCTAACCTACCTTACCTTACTTAAACCTACCTGACATAACCTAACCTACCTGACCTAACCTACCTGGCATAACCCAACCTACCTGACATAACTAACCTACCTAACAGAATCTAATGTAGCCCACCTAATCTACCTGACCTAACCTAACCTACCTCACCTAACCTAACCTACCTAACAGAATCTAATGTAGCCCACATAACCTACCTTATCTTACTTAACCTACCTGACATAACCTAACCTACCTGACCTAACCTACATGGCATAACCTAACCTACCTGTCCTAACCTACCTGACATAACCTAACCTACCTGGCATAACCTAACCTACCTGATATAACTAACCTACCTAACAGAATCTAATGTAGCCCACCTAACCTACCTGACATAACTAACCTACCTAACAGAATCTAATGTAGCCCACCTAACCTACCTGACCTAACCTAACCTACCTGACCTAACATACCTGACCTAACCTAACCTACCTGACCTAACCTACCTCGCATAACCTAACCTACCTGACATAACCTAACCTACCTGGCATAACCTAACCTACCTGGCATAACCTAACCTACCTGACCTAACCTAACCTACCTGACCTAACCTACATGGCATAACCTAACCTACCTGACCTAACCTACCTGACATAACCTAACCTACCTGGCATAACCTAACCTACCTGACATAACTAACCTACCTAACAGAATCTAATGTAGCCCACCTAACCTACCTGACCTAACCTAACCTACCTAACAGAATCTAATGTAGCCCACCTAACCTACCTTACCTTACTTAACCTACCTGACATAACCTAACCTACCTGACCTAACCTACATGGCATAACCTAACCTACCTGACCTAACCTAACCTACCTGACCTAACCTACCTGGCATAATCTAACCTAACTGACATAACTAACCTACCTAACAGAATCTAATGTAGCCCACCTAACCTACCTTATCTTACTTAACCTACATGACATAACCTAACCTACCTGACATAACCTAACATAATCTAACGTAGCCTACTTAATCTGCCTTAACTTACTTTAGACTGGGCACTTTAACATTGTGACTTTTGAAATCAATTAGTTACCAAATTAATTAGATATTACCAACTCTTAAAAACCCATTAATTGTATTTTTGTCAAGCTGTTGAACGTTATTTTTTCAAATAAAAACATTTGTGGATGTGTAAGTTTTACTATTGATTTTATTCACAAACGAGATTTCTCTTCCAACATTCTCATCCAATGTTAAATTTTGTGTCTCTAATCATCAGCTGTTTTTGTGATCTATTGTGGAGCGCTAGTGTAGCAGCTGTAATAGCAGACGTCACAAACTACTCGTACATAATCAAGGATTCTTCTAAGTAATTACCAATATAAGTACTTTGTTGTTGTAACATGAAGGGTAGTTACAGATAAAAATAACACAATATTACAGGAAACATTCCAGGGAATGATGACGTGTTGGCCTTCGAACTCCATTAGCAATATGACGTCATAGTCGCACGAAGACATTCCCTACTAGTCATCAGTGTAAACTGGTAAGTATTTAACACTGAATATGTCACTTTTTTTCTCTCGCCAATATAGGAATTGTGGTGTTCATGAATAATGATGCTATTAAATAACGATAAACTCTTCCCAAACATTAGTTTAGACTTGTTTTATGCTTTAAATAAAAACAAGATATATTCAAAAGGTGTATCTGATTGTGAAAATGAACTTTAATCAAAAAACTGCTAGCCTTATTCTAGCCTAATAACAAATTTCTATTTGGTGTGACTATTGGAATTAATTGTATTTTCTAAATGTAAAAGGAAAACATTAATTACGTTTTTTATTCAAATGATACGTTTATATAACGTTCAAACGTATTCAAAACTAGCCTAACATAAAGAAACATATCCTAAAAACTAACCTAACTTACCTAACCTAACGAAACATAACCTCAAAAATTAAACTAACGAAACTAACATAACTTATAATACCTAACTAATGAAATGTGACCTAACCTAACTAAGAAAAAGATATATTCAAACTAATTGTTCAAGATATTTTTCTATTTTCCTCCTAGTGAAGGTTAGCAGATTTGTAATAGACGTTTCTTTCTATTACGTCATCTATGAGCTTACTAATATATAAACAAAAAATCCCTTCATTTAACTTTATGCTTATTTACCGCTATTACTGCCTTTAAACAATCAATACTAGTCCTACTAAATGACCAATATTTCGTCTTGGTCAATATTTAAGAATGATTATCAAATCAAGCTGAAAGATTCTGGTCATTGGGCTTACGCAGTTTGACGTCAAAACGTTGTTCAGATGTCAAAGTAACCATCGCGTGGCTAAATATAGTATAAATGAACCAAATTATTGGAATTTCAAATAAAAAATATACAACCCCTATTTTAATCTACAATAATAGTGAACCAAGATAATGATTTTATTTATTTTTTATGAATCAATTTGCCAATTTGCTTAATCGGTTACCCAAGAAAAAATTACCAACTCTTAGTACCAAATATTATAAAAGATAAGTTAACCAGATTAAGTTAATATAGTATAAAAAATAATATTATCTCCTCAAAAGGGAAAAAACATTAATATGGCTATAGATCTATAATATCTAGTTTAGAAATTGTTTTTTTTAAATAAACTATCAATTGAACGTAACTGTCACTGTGATAGTCACTTGCAGTTAAATAAATTGCAAGTTTAAATATCAGGCATACAAACAGTAAACAGTAATAATGTGTATTGATCCACCCGTGACGTCATTCCTACTGCGTCACTCACGCCACGGATCTGAGTCTCGTGTTATCACTGTTGTAACCTCCAGTCTCGGCATTGGGTTGAAGCGAGCTCCCGCTCCCACTGACACACCCATTTTAAAGTCATTAAAAACACGTTAGGCAATGCATTCGGTTATGCAATTCGATACCATCGATGGCTGCTAGTTTAAAAGCCAACTTATAAAGGTTTCTCGGAATTCCGTACTTGAAGTAGATTGTTTGAAGATAACTCATAAAAACTATCAAAGTTGAGAAATAAATAGAATTTTCTCCTCGTCCTTCAACAAATAAAACGAGTAAAGAGATAGACGGAGAAAGCTTATTTCTTTAATTACCTCAATAAACGTTTATTATTTTAACCCTAAAATTTTTCTAAATACTTTATATCTGAGGTGCATAGAGAAGAATGCTGATAGTCCATCAATGTCTTTTTTATTCTGGAAATGTTGTACTCCTTTTTGTAATTCCAGTTCTGGAGGTATCAATAACAATCATATAAAACACAAAGCTCCCAACACTTATCATAGTTCATGGACTCAATTTATGAATCACTCGGTTCTTTATTTAAAGCTGAATCATAGTGTCTGTTTCCCATCCCACCTGTCTGTATTACAATGTCCATGCCGTTGAGGCACAACTGCCTCAGAACAGAAATTAAAAGAAATCTACAAGTATAAAATTAGATTTAGTGATAGATAATTTTATGTTGGTGCTGGTACTTGAAAATGAGAGTTTTTATTTCACTTAACTTTTTTTACGTACGAGTCCTCGTTCACAGATCTCATCTTCCTCAGACAGTTAGCAGCTACGATAAGTAAATTCGTTTAGTGTATAAAGTTATCTTTATTTCAGGTATGTAGGCATCAGGCCTACTTTTTAAACGATTCTGATAAAAACACAAGCAAATATATTACAGAAAACATCTTTTCGGAAATATGCCTTTAAAAGTTAGAAGTATACTGTGTGAAACGTTTATGAAACATTTTGTTTTAAAACATTAGCTTGTATTTCGTAACATTTTTTTTATCGGACACTTTTTGCGTCTTAAACAAGTTTCAAAATTTAACACTCGGTCAGGACGGTGACACCACACGATGATAACGTACACGTTGCTGCAGCTGTGATTTATTTTGAATTAAAAATAAGAAAATTCTCGGAAATTCGTACTAAAATGCTGTATTGGGTCCACCCATCTCTGCTAACCTGAAAAAAATACCATGATACATCACATATGTTAAGTGATTTTGGCTCTGGATGATTGAGGCCTTATATCAGAAGAGTTGCGAACAAACGGAGGTTTTGTTTCATGTCTCCTGTTCCTGTTTTTGTAGTAATATATCAGCGGAACTCACAGTAAACGATGTTGCCGGTATTCTTCTATTACTTACTAAGTGTCGGCTCAAATTCACTAACCACACCGACTTATAGAATGTCCGCACACCAACACGAGCTACGCATCCCCTATCAGATTTTTTCTAATTAGTTACATTTTGCAAACGCTGTTGTAACATGTGAAATGCAACAAGTTGAATGTTTCTTTTAATCTTTACTGACTCGATAGTGAGTAACATGTTTTAAAGCATTATTCTTAATTTTCTGTAACAGTTTATTAAAACACGTTTTATAAACTTGTTGTCTAGTGTAATGCAGGCTACAGATTAAAAAAACATCAGAAACGTAGAGAAAGACGCAGAAAGTCTGTTTCTCTACGGTCTTTCTTACCAATCTCACAGCCTTATCATTAATGTTTAATCTACATTATTATTGATCTCACTACCGAGTCTACTAGTGACCCCTTTCGACAAAATCCAATATGGTGAGATTTCACGCGAGACTGGGCACCCACCCCTCCAGTCCACTGGCTCCACGCAATACATCGCACATTGTGTACCCCAGAGCTGCCACGACAGTGCTGAACCAAATACATAAATGTATTACACACAAATTATTGAGGGAGTGTTTTTATTTTAAATTGGAAACCTGATAATCTAGACTGACTGACTCGTCAGATCTACAAATTCGTTAAGCACGGCTGACTTTATATTATTTTGGGTGAATGAAGATTTGTTATCATAAAAGTACACCAGAGGAACATAAAATTGACACTAATAATTCAACGTGGTTTAACATTATACAATAACAAATAAAACAGCTGATAAACAAAATCAATACATTCTAAATATTGTTTCTGTTAAAACTACATCTATGTACTTATGTCACTTTGCAAATCAGCAGGCAAACATACAGTAGGTCTTACTTTCCAAACATTTTTTTCTTTAAAATTGTTATATATTTCCCTCATTTTTATTAACAAGCATTTTTCATTTACAAATCCTGTTCTCCCAAGAAAAGCGTCCATACATGAGTTAAATAGTTACAACTCTAGCCTACGCACAGGCTACTTGCCCATGTAGGCTCATTCCTATCTTTTTGTAACACTTTTTAGTGAATTTTAGTGTTTAATTTAATAATTACAATTAATTGTTCAGTTCAGTATTGTTCATTAGAACACACTACCGCAAATTGGACCTCTAATGAACAACCGGGTCAAATATGTTTGCTGTTTGAAATTTAACAAGTATCTGAGATTAATTTGTTATCATTTTGCTGAGAATTACCCTTATGACATTATATTTGCTGAATTATAGTAATAGACACATTTAACCTGATGTAAATGTAACCTTTAAAACTTTCTTCTTACTCCTAATGGGACATCCACCAGGGATTGCGCAGGCCACTTGATATGTCCTACTAGTAGGTTTTTGTGACCTGTTTTTGACCAAAGCTTTTAGGTTCGGTTTGGTATCTAAAGGGGTTGAGTGATTATTTAACTATTCCACAACTAATTTTACAATGCTTAGCCAATGTCAATCCAATACACACTTCGAATGGCTGTCATTTCCAAGTTCGTGGCCCATTTGACATGAATTTGTGGCATTATGTTTTATTTATAAAGACCTTTAATTTGATTTGTATAAGTACGATTAAAGATGTTCTTTCTACTCCAAGCGGGCCAACTACAGGAGGGGATGGAAAAAAGGTTGCACCAAAAGGTACAATTATATATCTTGTTCATGTTTGATAAGTTTCAATACTTCGTCTGGAAATCAGGACTTATTTTCCACTCTGTATTCAAAAGTATGATTATCGTAATACCACCGACTTATCACTTTATCTACAACCTTTATAAAGTAACATTGTTAACCTTTTTTTAGATTTTGACTACCAAGTAATGGTTGGTAAGTTTTACTTTTGTTAGTTAAGTTTTTTAACCTGAAATAATTTTACTCTCCAATTTCATGCACGCAAGCTTGTGCGTGAATGATATTCAATGTGTATATTTACAATATTGCACTTGAATTGTATTCAATGTACCCATAAATAACTCTGTAAAGGCTCGATAGTTGACATTGTGGTATTCAGTCCAAACCTTGGCCACTAAGTAAGATCGCAATCTGCAATTACACGCTCAATTACACTCGATAATTGCACGTATCATTTGTCAGTTTGTTGTTCTGGCGGCATTCACAAAGAGAAAAAAAATCATTCTTTTAAATATTTATCTGTTAAAAATAAATTATTATGTATAATTTCGTTGGTTTATTTAACTTAAGCAGAATGTAACTTGTAAAATTAAAATAAATACGTGTTAGTTTATAAATTTTTTTATTCTTCTTCAGTATGTTCAAATTATTTTAGCTAAGTATAAAAAATTTGTGAAGTTTTCGTGATAGCCGAAATAAAGACATTATCACAATTTGAAAAATGATGTTAGAGAAACTAGTTTTTATTTTGTTTTGTATTTACTATTAATACACCGATCATCAATATTTGGGCGATTATGGATTTCAAAATAGTTTATATTAAAGAGTTATTGTTACAAAGTAAGGCCGATTATTCCTTAGATAGTGTCATTAAGGGGACCCCGAATGCCATTTAAACGTAATGTTAGCTATAAAGCAGATATCTCTGTAAAAACGTGACCTAGAGCTCTAATTTTTTTTTATTTGAAAGAGTGACCTTTTATCTAGGCCCATACACAGGGGATTTTTTTTTATTTTTAAGAAAAAAATTATAATTTTTTAAAAATAGTAGTTCTAAGTATAAAATTTTGAATACAAAAATATTTTTATTTTTGTTTTTAATACAATTAAATCAAAAACCTTGTGTATGGACCTAGAATTTGGTCTTATGTATGAGCCCTGAAAATGTGCTAAGGATATCTCAAATGTTACCAAGATATTTGCTGTCAAAAATGAAAAAACCCAACTTTCGGAAAATGCAAAAAAACTAAAAAATTACCAACATAGTAAAGTTTACTTAAAACTAGTGAAGCCCAGTACCATAAGAAGGGTTGTCTGGGGTTTCCTCTGCCTCATAAATATCTTCTAGCTTCCTTTTAGCAAGGGTTCTTTGTTGGTAGATTTTTTTCCAATTCCAACGCTGCCTTGTCAGATTGTCGGATACGCTCAGAGTCTTCTCGTTTCATGGATTCTATACAATATTGGCCTACCTTCAATCCTAAATGCTCTAATAGTTTGCATTTACTCACGTAACCATCATTGAAGGACAAAACTGCCTCATATGTTCCAAATTTCAGGATTTGCAGGATTACAAATGTCCGTTTGGGAATCCGAGTCCAGATCAAATTGTTCAGTGATTCATTTGGATTCTGTGACTTGCCTGACAAACATTTCTTTAGTAAGTCTGGGTGTGATAAACTCTGGAATATGTGTTTGATTTCCAACATGATTGGTTCTAGTAGATGGATGTGCTTAGTATGGTCATAGTCTTCTATGGTCATAGAAACTCTATACTATATGAGTTGGTGAACAGGAATGTCATTTCCATGGAAACGAAATCATGTGTAACCTTTATAAATAAACATTTTTTCGTTTATTTGCAAATAATTAACCCTATAGTGTCATATATCAGTGGAAATAGGAGATTCTAAGGTTTAATTTATAATAAAAATCCCAAAAATAAAAAAAAAAAATTTTTGCGTTTAGGGTCCCCTTAATTAAAATAGCCCAATGAAATGAACAGCTGATGGTTATCAGCTTATTCCTTTCTAAATGTGCTAAAACTCCGAGATCAAACTGAGAACCTTTAGCTTATGAGGGTTACATTATCCAACTATAGTTGTCTATAAGAATAACGTATTAACTCTAGGGAGGGGCGTAGGGATGGAATCCTACGTATCCATGAGGAGTCCTGAATATCCAATTATCATGTAGCCTCTTCACACATATGGAGGATGAAGGAAAAACGTTCAATTGAAAATGGTTTTCTCCTTTTCCCAAGGCAAGTATTTAAGTCAGGCAAATAAGGCTCGATTCGTTTCTCTAATGTTTGAAATGTTAGTAGATGCAAATGTGACATGTTTTAATAAATTTACAGATACACAATTAATTTTAAATGCGTAGTTAACTAGTCGATTCCATCTTCAAATGTTTACGCTGCAAAATTTAATTTTCTTTAGAAATTTTACATCAAGTATACAACTTTACTACTATTTACAACTGTAAATATGATTATTGTAAAATATAGTTTTACCTACTTCTATATTCGACCTTGTAAATGATTTAATCATACATCTATTAAGTACAGTAGCTGCTGTAACTCAATCACTTAACTGCAAAATCAATCAAGATATTTTCTTAGTCATAATTTAAGGAAATTACAATCATAAGCCTATGTTAGGAAATATTCCAAATATATTGGGTTAGGGGTAGGTCATCTATGTTTGACCTATTGGTTATTTGCTCGTCTTGTATTCTACCAGTGAGTCCTTTTCAAGGTCACTTTACTATGAATAAAGGTTGCTTCCATTTCGTTTACTTCTACAGTAAGACAATTACTATTTATGACCACTTTACTCTGTTATTTCTTGTGATTGAATAATGGCTAAATTTCCTTTACACAATTAATTGACAAGTTTACATTATTTTATTAATTATTATCGTTTAGTTAAACTGATACAATAAAAGTATGATATCAAACATCGTATTATGTACTTAAAAAATAACTATCAATTTCTTTTATGTCTATTGAAAACAGCTGTAGAAATTAAAGTGAACAATTTTTTACAGATAACATTCTATAAATCATGATTTTATTCTCGGATTTAAAAAATTCACACAAAATGAATATTTTTGTGTTGATAACACATGTTATAGCCAGCTGTTGAGTTTATACTAAGTTTTTTAACTCCCTTGATCCTTTAACTTCCAAGCATCTTCGGTGAACTTCCGTCAGCCATGTGTCACAGCCTTCAGCGACAGCTCGACCTCCTTGCTCCGTGGCTTCAGAAATGGAGGACCGAGGTTAACCCTACGAAGTGTGATGCCATCTGGTTGAACTTCCGTCAGCCATGTGTATATCTTCAGCGACAGCTCGACCTCCTTGCTCCGTGGCTTCAGAAATGGAGGACCGTAGTTAACCCTACGAAGTGTGATGCCATCTGGTTTACGAGGAAATACTATGGGAGTGTGGTGAGACACAGGCAGATGTCATCACACGGTGCAAGAGAGCCAAACGCCTGGGTATAACACTAACAGAATGTTATCTTTCCATGATCATTTGCTGCAAATGTCTCACAAAACTGTTCCTGTACACGTCCATCATCAGACCCAGACTTCTCTACGGAGCCTCTTCTGGTACGTTTTAGCATTCCCCACCAACTGGAGTTTCCATGCAGTCAGCTATCCTGCAATTGGTGACGGAATCAGCTTGGTTCTTACGAAATTGTGTCATAACGTCACAAAATGTCCTTCCTACCGTTGGTGACTTTGCACGCTCCGTGGCGAGGAAGATGTATGATGTAAGAGAGTAATCTGTGTGGGACCACATCAGGTTGATGGCCATCAGTGTAGGACCTCCACAGACTACCTGAGACCTGGATGACCCTCCATAATTTTCACTTCTTTCTCTCTGTTCATCTACTAGTTAATTTTCTCATGTCTGCCTTCCATATAACGTACTTATCTTTCTAATTAATCTTGGATCGTATGATTGTTTATACATATGTATTTTTCATTGTTGACACAAAAGCAATGCAATTGTGAATGCTGATGCACCCTGCTTCTTGTCATTTGATTTCTCTTCCAGATGCATGACAAAATGGGAAGAGTCCCAAACATCTAAACTGAGCTGAGCTGTACAATATTAAGGCAACTTTAAGTTTAGTTGTGACACAACTTGAGGCTTGCCAACTATTATGATTTGGTATTTTTTAACTTTATTGTCAATCCAATAATAATAATAGGTTCAAATAGCGATTTAAAAATGTTTAAGTAAAAAAAAAAAAAATAGTAAAATTGAATGCTAAGTTTAACCAGTGAAGTATCGTTGATGTACATACAAGTAAAATTTTATTTTATATTAACTTTATTAAAAATTAGTATTATACAGTGTCTTGTGTCATCTTGCATCTATTACAACGTCAATAATAACATAAAAAAACACTATAAAGCGACTGAAAAAACTATATATTGTTTATCCAATACTTCCAATAAAAAAGTACTGTAAAAACTGAAAACGAGTTAATAAAATAAAAGAATATCGATAAACAACAATTGAACAAAATATGATAACGATGGTTCATTTGAGAGTGAGAATGAATAATTTTCCAACTGCTTAAAACAAATCAGATAAACGGGTAAACTTACGATGTTTTATACAAAAACTTGTATTTTATAACACTTTTACTATAGAAACAAAAGTAAAAGCGTATGGATAATAAATCGTCATATTGTTACCGGAAGAATGGGAAGAAGGTCTGGAGTTCCAGCAGCAGACTAGAAGGGAGAGGATCCACTTGAAGAGAGAGGACCTGGTGGAGGGAGCCGAAGGGGGTAACGAGGGGTCCGTCCTGAGACGGGGTCGCGGGCGGGGACAGACGAGCACAGAACAGTGTCCCATCACCAGCAGCCATGGCAGTCACTGCAACACATCGCGAACCTCACAAGTTAGAAGACATGGTAGACGTAGTTCTCGATCATCGACAGTCGTCCCATGCTACAGGGAGGCGGTCCGCGCGCGCCGCGCCTCGAGGCTCGACTGTCGCCGCCGCCCCACACCTTGATCAATTCGGTCCTGCGTACCACTGCCTTCCCTATTTCTCTATCAATAATATGAGCGTCGGTGAGTAAGAAACCGTTGTAGATTGTGACTGCTGTGTTTATTAAAACACTAGATAAGTAATAACTTTGTGCAAATATTCTGTACATGAGTTTAGTAATTTACATGAGTCACGATAGAACACAAAGTTTATGTATGATGCCGTAGGTTTTTGGTAGGCTTCCAGCCTAAACCTAGTATATTCACTTTTTAATTACTATTTTATGAGTATACTAGGGGACATCCCTGGACGCTTCACGTGCCAACCCTGCCGCTCGCTGCACTCGATACACCTGGGCCTTCGACCTCAAAAACTATGTAACGTAAAATCGCAATATGAAATTTATTTACAGTATCTTACTCACACTACTTGCTTTGCTGCCTATTTATTAGTATAAAGGTATACCCTATTTCAAACGTTTTCATTTCATTTTTTTTTTTTTTTTTCAACACCTGAAGATTAAACTCTTAATGCATCAATAGTATAATGTCAAACATATAAAATAAACATGTTTATTTATTTAAAAAACAGCTGTTATTAAATTACTAAATCAACCCAATGTTATCCTGATGGAACAATCTTTCATGGGTGGTTTCTACACTTTAGGAGTATTTTATCAAGATTAAAATACTTTAGTTGTCCTATTTAAGACCTAAAGAAACATTGTACAAAATGTCAGCTCTCTACCTACATGGGAAGTTAAAAAATTACACTAAAGAATTACATTAAAGAGTGAGCCACATATACAGATATATATTAAGGTTCTACCTCAGGGCCCTAAGTTACTCTGGCTGTTAGTCAATTAAGTACGCTGGACCTCTTCACCTGATGTTATTTAAGTGGCCTACAAGATTACTGATCGAATCTTATTTATAAATATTACATTCAAATTTAAATCCTATATTGTTTAATATATCCATGACGTCCCATATGAAACAAATCTTTGTTCTGATTAATATGGAATTAGAATATTATGAAATAAAAATAGTTTACTATTAGTTTTTTAGATAGTTTTGAATTAAAACTCCATTATTTTTTCCTGTGTTCTTCAGAGGAACTGCTCAGGTAAATCATAATGAAATATATTTGTTCAAACTTTGGCTTACCATTGTTATAACAACACAAAAAATAATCTTTGTAAGGTAGATTTTCAGTACTGTCTGATGGTGCTGTGAGTGGCACCATCAGATAAATTCCTTTCAAATTCACATGTCTTCTGGAATTTTTTCTGACACGAAGAGTCACACTTACCGTGTTTGTTGATTTACCATACACAATGTACCTGGGATGAGGTTCTTAGGATCCAACGTAGCCACCACCCAATTACTATTTACTTATCGACAAAATATAAGAAAACCAAGGTTATATTATTTCTCTGTGCCCAGTGCTATTGCCCGATCTGTTGCGTGTCTGGCAAGTTGTATTCAATACTTAATTTAATAAAATATGCATCTAAAAAACGTTTTACAAGGAGTAAAGCAAAATACTGAAACAACAAACAAAAGCAGTCAAATAAGTTGTGAAAATAACGTATTCTTCCTCTGGATCCAAACATAGCTTTCAAGCTCTGGAAAAGTCAAAATATGGAGACCTCGATACTCAAAAATAATGCTATAAAACACTATAAATAGAGGTAATCATACTAAATATATTATTTTTTTGAATCCAGATATTGTTTTAATTTTTGAGATAAATCAAAATATATGCCCTATACTGTGAAAACCGAAATATCAAAAGTTTTATGAATAAAACTTAATGATATAGTGTTCCGGTAATGGCAAATTAAATGTTTAATTAACCAAAATATAGGGATAAATAAGTGTGAATGTACTAGGAGACATGGGAACAAATCCTAGCCAATATTGTAAAATTCCACTTATTTCTCAATAGATTTAAAGTACATTTACTCACCTCTACCAGCCTTTAAAATAAATGTTAAGCTCCCTCTGTTGGTTTGCTTTCCGTTTATTTTAATGTTACATTTGGTTGCTCCTTTCAGGATGGCCAACTGAACTCAACACTGATTCCACCATTCTGAGATTCGAACACAAGAATCAAGCTCTAGATAGAGCTCTGTACCTATTGGCTACTGGGTCCCCATAATTTATATAAAATATTTTGCTGTGAATGGCTAGTTTTAATCTGATAATGACAATCTCTCTAACTCAGTATTCACTTTTCCATATCTTATTGTCCTATTCCATACCTCCAAGAACCGAAATTATTTCCCCTATATACAGTTCCTTCCATGGTACATTTCAAAACCATTAAAAAAGGCAAAGTATTATTTTACCAGATGACAGGAATATGAAACCCTTCTTGGTCCTGGCTTTGTTTGAAGTACTGTTCCATTGTTTATACCATTTTATTTCATTTTTATTATTATTCAAGTATTAATATTATTAATCTATATTAAAGATAAAAGTAAACAGATCTAATCCAAGTGCATCTTGATTTATTTATTGTTGATTATATAGCTGTTACAAAAAGTCCAAACAATTTAATGAAGATCGTCTCGGAGATGCGAAGTACCTAGTAGACTTATGCATAATCGCTGGGAAGTAACCTGCCTCACTGGCTGGAGGAATGAGCGTGGAGCAGCAGGCTGACAGTGAAATGTCTGGGAGTTGTGGAGTAGCTGAAACCAATAATACTTGAGCTCATTGATTTTAATCACATAGGTATAAAAGCAATGATTGAATACTAAAGTAAGTTTTTTATAGAAACTCCAATCTCCTCTTTACTCTTGCTTTACCTTTCTCTCCTGATTCCTTTTTCTGCAGCGCTATCTTGGGCAATTTATTACTTACCATCCTCTTCATATGACTGTTTCCCATACAGCGCACAGAAGTATTGGACCAACCACCCATCCACCCATACACGTACATTGGTATTGGATCAATACCACTGTACGTGTACGGGTGGGCGGGTGGGTCAATACCACTGTGCGTGTATGGGTGGGTGGATCAATACCACTGTATGTGTATGGGTGGATTGTGTGGTCAATACTACTGTACGTGTATGGGTGAGTGGGTCAATACCAGTGTACGTGTATGGGTGGGTGGGTCAATACCACTGTACGTGTATGGGTGGGCGGTTGGGTCAATACCTTGTACCTGTATCGGTGGGTGGGTAGGTCAATACCACTGTACGCGTATGGGTGGGCGGGTAGGTGAATACTACTGTACGTGTATGGGTGGGCGGGTCAATACCACTGTACGTGTATGGGTGGGCGGGTGGGTGAATACTACTGTACGTGTATGGGTGGGCGGGTCCTATTATGTGGATTCTTATTATGCTGAAGAAATTACCTAGCCGTAGGTATAGCTGATTACAAAATAAATCTTAACATGAGATTTAATACAGCAACTCAATAAATACTACATAATCTACAATATACTGTATGAATATCCACTGTATAAATTAGGTAATTAATTTTTCTGTTAAAATGTATTTTGCTTTTGACAGTCTTGAGAGTAAAGCAGAAGTGTTTTCTGAATAATAGTAATTTTAAGACGTGCCTCGCATGATAACGTTTGAAATGTATTTTTAATATAAACAACCAAAAATATTCTGTGTTCAATTAATTATATAAAATCTTGGATTAAACAAATTCCCCCTTCTGTTACTTGTAGTCTGTAATGTTTTATCAAAGAGATAATAGATGGCAGGTGGGTTTGAAATAAGTATGAATAATTTATAAAGATATCTTTAAACATATATTTGTAAGCTTAAAACACAATAATCAAAACAAGTCCTATTCACTAAAAACGTATATTTAATAATCAAGACAATAAAGGTAATTTTCAATTTATCCAAATACACCTGTTAATTTTTCATTTTCACTCTCATTCAAGAAAGTTTCATTAAATTTAATTAGGTTTCAATTTATCATTCACTCAGTATTTTTCTTTTATCACTAAGCCTAAATTGAGGTTCAACTATTGTTGGTCCTGGATGTGTCTTATTATTAAACTACTAGGTTTATTTAGGAATCAACAAGTTAATATCTGTCTATGGTGAATGCTACTAATTTAAATTAATTAATTAAATATATACTCTGGTCACAATCTAATGGTAGATCAAAATAAGTCCATAATAGTTCAACTAAAGAAATAAAACTATGAAATTAAATATGTCCCTTTGTTTAGGAGTAAATAAACCATTCTACAAGAGTTCAGATCACATATCACAACACTACTCTAAGTTACTCTAGAAGAGTTCTGATCACATATTACAATATTTACTCTGTTACACTACAAGAGTTCAGATCACATATCACAACTCTGTTAGTCTGAAAGAGTTCTGACCACATATACAACACTACTCTAAGTTACTCAACAAGAGTTCTGATCACATATTACAATATTTACTCTGTTACACTACAAGAGTTCAGATCACATATCACAACTCTGTTACTCTGAAGAGTTCTAACCACATATTACAACACTACTCTAAGTTCTCTACAAGAGTTCTGATCACACATTGCAATATTTACTCTGTTACACTACAAGAGTTCTAACCACATATTACAACACTACTCTAAGTTACTCTACAAGAGTTCAGATCACATATCACAACTCTGTTAGTCTGAAAGAGTTCTGACCACATATACAACACTACTCTAAGTTACTCAACAAGAGTTCTGATCACATATTACAATATTTACTCTGTT